>JAVSBV010000096.1:1228699-1239662 GCA_033117975.1 Parotocinclus spilosoma
CTGGTTTTCTCCAAACATGACGCCTGGCATTCTCACCAAAGAGTTCAATCTTTGTCTCATCAGACCAGAGAATTTTGATCTCATGGTCTGAGAGTCCTTCAGGTGCCTTTTGGCAAATTCCAGACATGCTGCCTTGTGCCTTTTAAAATGAAAGCTGCATGAGGTGGACTAGTAGTCTTTATGAGTCTGCATGTCCTTCCCGTGTCTGTGTGGGTTTACTCTGGGTACTCCGGTTTCCTCCCACAGTCCAAAGACATGCGTGTTAGGTAAATCTGCATTGATACCTAAAACATTCATTCATTATCTTTTATATTCTAACGTGTACATTTTGAACATCTCTGAATGCACAGTATTGTGTAGAAGTCTAAGGTCACCAATAGATTGAATATGCAAGTTGTTTAACCATTGGTTGTCATCTACAGTACAAAGATATTTGATCAGAAATGGAGTAGCAGTTAAAAACACTTTTTTTAAAGCTCACAAAGACTGGAATGAAGATCAGAATGGAGGAACTTGCACCGTATTGTATATGACTTATCTATCACATTATACTGTAGATACATTTGACTTTCGTATGCCATTTAAGGCTAGATTTAAGAATGGGAAGCAGGTGTTTTGTGTAGACCTTTAACATGGATGTCTTACAATGGATGGATTTTTCCATTTACACCAAAACATTTTAACCATCAAGAGTATCCTTTTTTTTAAAGCTTTTCAAGGCCAGATTTGAGAGCGTAGACGTGGAATGCTTGTGAAAACCCTGAGACCTATCATCACCACACCTCTTGCGATGCCATCTCGAAAAATTTCTTCGCATCCTTTGCTGATAGGTGCTGTTTATATTGACAAGACTTCCAGCCTGCCTTGTGGAAGGCTTTCTCTTTTATAGTTATTTTTTACATTTGTAGAAGTTGCCCAGTATTATTATGTGTCCAACAAAACGTGTCTGCATCCTAAATTACACTCATTCCCATGTTATAATGTCTTTGTCGGCTATTCTGAATTCAGTGCACTGGAATGCAGTTTGCAAAGAGTATACCAAATAGTACGTGTTGATATTTTAACGTAATATCTAGAGTTTGGGGCACAGCCTTGGACTGCTTTTGTCTATAAAATTACAACGTTTGGTTGGTCCCAGTATTTTCTGGCTGTAGTCTATAATATGTTAGAAGGAAATCTACCTCACAGCAAGGACGTCCCGGGTTCAATCCCAGGGTGGAGCGGTCTGGGTCCTTTCTGTGTGGAGTCTGTATGTCCTTCTTGTGTCTGTGTGGGTTTACTCTCACAGACCAAAGACATGTTAGGTAAATTGGTGTCTCCAAAGTGGTCCTTAATGTGCGACTGTGTGCATGACTGCTTGTGTGCGTGTGCCCTATAACGGATTGGCGCCTCGTTTAGGGTTGTTCCTGCCTTTGCGCCCATATTTGCCGGGTGGGCACCGGCTAGCACGTGACCCCGTCTGGATTGAGTCTTTATTTAAATTTTAGTATAATCAGCATAAGTCTGTCGGGTCTGTGTTTGTGTGACTATGGCAAGTTTAGGAGTTCTGGATTTTTTAGTGTCATGACTCTTTTGGCTGTCAATCGGCTCTACATTTTATAACTCAGGCTGGCGTCGGCTCCCATTGTTCATTTTCAAACGTCCACTCAGTCGCACATTCAGTAGAAGAGTGGTGCAGCTAAATATTTTATTAATTGTCCAAAGAAGAAGTCATTTAACACGGTCTTAAGAAGTATTAAGCCGGTGTAATAACCGCTCAGAGACTCCTTTGATTTGTGATATGAATTAACACTGCAGTCAGTCGTAATGACAATGTTTCACAGGTGCTATTGTGCTATCAAGCTAGCAGTCTCGGCCACATTCATCTGATGATGGACAGGATTTGAAACCTTTTGAACTTTCAGTGAATAGAAATGCCTGAAAAACTCGAAATTAAAATCGCAAACTTATCACAAAAACAAAAAAAGATGCACCTCCCTGATCCCCGCTATGTCTTGAATCTTCAATCTCCTGAACTCTCCTGAACCTTTAGCGTGCATGAAGAAATCTCAATGGACCTCTAATAACAAGACGTATGTTGGGTCACCGCACACGGCAACCTTCTCACGTCCAGTAATTTCAGTACAAACGTTTTGTTCTCTTCAGTAATATTTTATTTGCTTGTTTTAATTTTTCAAAACTATTTTTTTCCATAATAAATTTTGTACTTTTGAGGTCAATAAAGAATCATCACAATCAAACAGAAAATACTGTAGAAAAAGAAGAGCACTGGTAGAATTAGAAAAGAAAGGAACCAAAACACAGTCGAGTGCAGCTTTAGTTCAGGTTCATGACTTCTTCATTGGGCGAGACGAAGAGACGGATGGACAGAGAGACAGGGGACAGAACATACACTGCATAATGAAAGGAATTAACCGCTTATATTTGACCTATTCTTGCTCTCTTTTGAAAAGATCATTATACTTCTCTGTAATGGATTTTCTCTAGCATCGGAAATGTTTGACTTTCCAGTTCTGGATGGTGATGTTAAGTGTGATGACCGTATGAAGCCTAAAGAAATAAAGTGAGAGAACTGCAGTCTGGCTTTGCTTGCATCATGTTCAGTTCTCTATCTAGCAACACTTAGTAACATTTAGTTTTTCTTGTTTTTCTTTACCTTTTATTACTGAAAAGAAAATGTGGAGGAGCAGGGATAACTGGGGGGCTGTACAACAGGCTATAAAACACCACTGTCACAGTCCAGAGAGCACATTTAGATGTGGGTGTTGTATAAACATATGTAATAAGATACTGTTGCGTGCATCAAGTTCCAGAGCGGTCGCTTTTTTGAATTCACTCCACTGTTTTTATGGCCTTAAAGGTTCCCTCCAGCAGAGGAACGGTGGCCTGGAGATTGCTTTCGAGATTGCTTTTGGATTCCGGTGGGCTTTGTGTTATTTGCACCCTTGATAGATTTTAACTGGGAGCCTCGAGAGACTCTGCATTGGCTCTGTGAGAGGTGCGAAGAAAAAGTATCGTTTACGTCGTCCTTTATCTCGGCTCTGCTGTATAAAAATGTCCTGGCATTTTGACTCGAGTTGATTGATAACGTTTCGTTGGCCAAACATAAAGGTGCAGATGGGTTCATATTGGTAATCTGCTTTCCTGGTAGTAATGCGCTATTTAATCAGCTATGTTATCCTCAGAAGTCCACTGGTCCAGCTGAACCCATGCCAGCCCCGGCTGCTGCTGTCTCTCTGCACCTGCCGCCGTCTGGAGGAAAGCGACGTGTGAAATGCAATATCTTAGATAATCCGACTATTTTCAGAGTTTTGTTTTCCAGTTCTTGGTTTTATACACAGGATATGGTTTTGCGTTATTCTTTCATAGAGAGAGAGAGGGAAAAAAGTCTTAAAAGTCCTCTGAAAAGTGGGTCGTCCGGTGAAGGAGAGATCAAACGTAGTACTCCTTGTCCTTGTTCTTCTTGCCCTTGGCGGTGGTCTTGGCCACACTAGTCGGTTTCTCCTTGAGCACGGTGCCGTTGGACTGTGCCGAGTTGCTGATGTAGTTACGACTTTCGTCCACGCGGTATGAGCCCTCGTCACGATTGCGGTACTTGTACATGGCGTACAGCAGGATCAGGATGCACAGGGCGGCCGCTGCGACAATGCCCACCACCATACCTGTAGTGCTGCTTGACCCCCGCACTACCTCCACCGGGTCAGGGTAGACCTTCAAGCCTGGACCTGTCGGGCTCGCTAGAGAAACACACACAAAGATTTCAAGGTTAATGTCCATCCATACAGACGTAGTCTGCACTAATAATGGCATTTAGGTAGCACTTAACGGTATTGGAATATTGAACAGCTAACGACGCGTCCATTATACCTTTTGTACAGCCGCAATTATATCCATGGTAACAATTCAGGGAACATTTAGTGCTTAATTGTACCATTTGTGAACTGCTGGCTGTCCAGTTAAGATTCAAACGTAAATAAGTTAATTCTTTTTTCCAAACCCAGCTAACAGGAATGTGTACCTAGGTCTAACTATGTCAGCTCTTTTTTTGGGGGGGGGCAATGTTTTTGGGAGCACTGACCAAGAAATGTATTTCGGTGGCTTGAATTAAATATTTCACCTTGACTCCTGCACGCATCACCACAATGTTTAAAGGGTAAATACACATTACTCAGTCTTCGACAGCACAAAGCCAGAAAGGACCCAACACCAGAAAGGCCCAAAGTATCAATCTACTTGATGTCCTGGCTTCGAGTGCCTTCCAAACAAATTCTGGCACCACATACAGGAACAACTGTCTGTGTCTGACTGATAGAATCATCTCCTCACACTGCAACAGTGACCCCTGCTGACCCAGCTATGGTCCTGTTCAGGATTCTCGGCACCTGACACCCTGCGTTCCTGACCAGGACAATCAGTGATTAAAAATGGGGAAATGGGCGGGCAAACTAAGTCGGTGCTTAACGTTGGTTTTCTCGTTGCTTGTGAGTCCTTGTTTTGCACACACACGCACACACACATTATATTCCTGCACTGCTTTAAACATAATTTTTAAAACCTGCTTAAATTCCACTTGTTGCTAATTACTAGCCAGTATATGTCACAGGGAAAACAGATGGTTAGTGTTTTCATTACCCATTGATCCCAAATCAGCTTTAGTAGCTTTCACACTGGGGACACACATGACCTCGGGAAACTGTAAATAATATTGAGTTCTCGCTCAACAATGTTTCCGCTCGAGGTAATGAAATGATCGCACAGCTGAAAAGTGGCGTTATTTGTGAGAACAGGCAAACATGCAATTATGATGCAAATTTGAAACACAGAGGGAGCATCGACTGCAGCCCGACTCCCCTGATGATTCCAGTGACCGCCCTCCAATGTACTCTAAACACTTGATAAGGGGGGATTAGTGACTCGCAGATGCTGCTTTGGGATCCATTTGCCACTTTGAATGGGAAACTGATTACATATCGGCGAGCCTCTATTATGTATGAGAGCCATCCAAATTATAATCCGACTCCCATCAACTCTGATAACACTCAGCACTATAACCCTTCATTAGACTCCCTATCTCTCTCAGCTAATGCTCTCAGCTGATAAAACATCTCCTGTCCTCTGTAATGCTCTTTTCAGACTCATTTCACTCAGTGCACACTCTATTTCTATCATTAGAAGATTTTGCCTTCTGTATGATACAGTAAAGTTACACTTGCTTTATCATATCTGAATTGATCCATTCTATAAGGAAACCCTCCACCTTTTTCTTTTTTGATCTTCAGTAACCAATTTATCCTGCTTGGGGATGCTGGAGGTATGAAGCCTATTCTAGACATATGGGACACAAAGCAGAAACACATTTGAGCCAGGTCCTAAGGGCGATATAGTGCAGCCAATCCACCCAGTGGCATGATTTTGGGATGTGTGGAACAAGGACAGAAACCAGAGTCTGGAAATGAGACCAAATCCCTGGAGCTGTGTGGCACCAGCTCTACCAGTTGTGATGTTTGATAAAAAAAGAATTAGCTTGCTGACCTTAAAAGGTGTTAACCAACAAAAACAAGTGTGGTGTTATACATTATTACAGAAACAAACAAGTCTTTATTCCTTGAGATTTCTGCATTTATAGGTGTGGCCTAGTAGATAGAACTTAGCTAATTTGCTCATTATGGCTCAACTCTGGAACTACATTTCCTTATAAAACCAGATCTTTGGCACAACATAAGTAATTCCAGAAACTGATCTGTGGAATTCATGAAAGCTGAGCTATGGCATTAAGATAATTGGAAAGCCTCATTTGTTACCCCAGCCTCAGCATCTAACCTGATATATAGCAGTAGCTTCCTCACAAACACTCATTTTGGCCTGACCATCAGGTCAGGACCTGATCTATGGCTTCAGTATAATCTCAAAACCTTATTTACAGCACACAGTGTCATTTCCAGCTTTAAGATTCATGCATAGCCTTTCCAATATTGCCAGGATTCTCTCATAATAAAAAGACCAGAATATTATTTAAAACATCATCTACGCCACTCAGATCTTGTCAAGAGCCTTCATACTGCTTTTTAACCCTTCAAAACCTTATCAGCGACACTCGGATCATCTCAGAACCTTATCAACATTATTCTGATCATCAATGCCTGTCATCAACACTTTGATCTTCTGAACATCCTGTCTTCAACTCCCAGATCCTTTAAAAACAGCATCGGTACTTGGGTCCTCTCAGAATCTTATCTTCATCTCTCACTTGGTACAGTGTCATTGTTGCCAATCGCAAACTCTCATCAACTATACTTGGATCATCTCAAAACATCATCAGTGACACTCAGATCCTCTCTGAACCTCATACAGTACCTCGGACTCTCATGAAATTTAATTTGTGCCACTTGGATTCTCTCAAAATATCAGCATTCAGATCCTCTCAATTCCACATCAACGGCACTCAGTCATCTAAGAGCCTTATCTACAGCACTTAAAACCCTCACAAACCCCTATTAGTGGCACTTGAGTTCTCTCCAAACTCCATCAGTGACACTTGGACCTTCTGAAACTCCCATCAGGAAAACGCTTAAAACTTATCAAAATCTCAATCTTTAGCTCTCAGATTCTCTCAAAACCCTATCAATTGCACTTGATCCTCCCAGAATCTAGATAATCTACAGCTCTCTGATCCTCTCAGAACCTCATGTACAGCATTCTCAACCTACTCTCACCTTTGCAACCTCAACCTGCTTGTCGTATACGAATAATATTCTCATCTTAAAACCAAATCAGTAACATTCAAACCCTCTCAAAACCTCATCAATTGCACTTTAATCTTCTAGGAACCTGATCTTCAGCACTTGGGTCCTCTCAGAACCCCATCAATGGCACTCGGATCTGGTCCACTCATATTATCTTAAAATCGTATCTACAGTACTCAGATTCTCATAGAACCTCATCTGATCTACTCATATTATCTTAAAATCGTATCTACAGTACTCAGATTCTCACAGAACCTCATCTGATCTACTCATATTATCTTAAAATTGTATCTACAGTACTCAGATTCTCACAGAACCTCATCTGATCTACTCATATTGTCTTAAAATCGGCATACGGCATACGGCACCCAAATCATCAAAACCTCGCATATATTACCAGCATTCTCACATAACCTCGTCAGTGGTGTAGGAGACACATAAAAGCTGATATAGCTCTGGGACTTTGGTCCTTGTTTAATACAAGTCTATTTTACTGAGAGTCCAGGACTAGACTCTTCAGGACAGGACAAGATGCCACTGGGAATCGAGTGTGACTGAGAGTTGGAACAGATTAGGTGTGCCTGCCACCGCCAGCGTTATCCCTTCAGACAGGTGTGAAGCAAGCTCAGTCCTACAAGGCAAAATCCTGTGGGCTGTCACCTTTCCACAGCCACAGGAGGGAGGGGATGATGTTTGACTTTGGTTATTTGTTGTTCAGGGTCAGAAAGCCAGGACAGGAGATAAGGGCAGGGGTAAAATCTCAGCGAGACAGATGAGAATTTTTCATGACTGTTTGTGCAGGTCATGGTATCCAATTCTTCTTTGGCTATATTTTAATGCATATCCAATTGCCTTGGTGGCTTAATGTTATCATACTGATGTTTTGCTATTTTGCGGTGCTAATGTGTGCTGCAGAGGTCCAAGGTTACATTACTGCCCCCATCCATAACTAAACTAGTGTCTTTCTGACCTAAATCGAAGCCTTAACATTCCTGTGATGTCTTACAGCTAGACTTGGTAAGGTTGGCCTAATTCACGTAATTAATATTAATATGCATAACTAATAAGAACAGAATATGAACAAATGACTCAGATGCGACTAACGACCGGGACTCGCAGACAGGTGACGTCGTAACGCCGAATATGTCATCTAATTTAAATGATAAAACTAATGTCTAATAACTAATTAAATGCCAATTAGGCACAATTTAATGTGTACGTTTGACCAGTTTTCCAAGTGATTTACTGGCGTTTCTGTAAGGTCTGTGAACATTATTGGCTCGTTACTTAACGACTTGGCGAGGTCATTAAGCAAAAAAAGAACACAATGTCAGTCCAAACCCCACCTCTCACACCCACCAAAAAGTAGCATGGCAAACCCTTTACAAAAATTAAGGTCTTAACAGTCCCCAGTAAATACTTTTACACTAAGAAAGGTTAACGCAAGACCAAACAAAGATGGGCAGCACAGTAGCATTAATAGTATTAATAGTAGAGAGTATAAAATCCAGCGATAAAATCCAGCGAAAATCCGCAGTATATTTTTTCCAATTATATTATTTAAAAACCCACGATGCACCGAGTCCACGAAAGGTGAAGTGGACAGGAACACAGTACTTTAATTTTTTAATTATACCATTAATGCACTTAGGTATACCACTTTGTCTGAAGGTTAGCTGCATGTTTAAAATGGTAAACACGCATCTATTGACATGCTCAAAGTTGAAAGTGGCCCATGGTCTGGTGGCATGGTGGCTCATGCTGCTATTGCTATTCAGACCACCCCGGTCTGACCCTGACCTCAGCAGTTTGGACGAGGGCTGTTCTTTTATGTGCTGTGGTGCACTGTCATACTCTGCATAAGGAAGGTTGGTGATACAGAGTAATATTTTATAAGCAATGGTCTACTCACAAAACAATGGTTACTGGTTGGGAAATCGTGTGTTAAAATGTCAAACTGTTGTGTAACACTATATGATCAAGACGTTTTCAGCTATTCTAATACAAGTTCCCTTTTTAGTCCCTTTTTGTACGAATGAAAGAAATAATAAAAATCTAGATGCTTGATTTCAGTATTGCTCCAGGGACAGAATCAGGAGATGGGACTCCGGCAGCATGACACTTCTGATGGTTCTGATGTTTGTTTGAAGGTGCCAGGAATCCTGCAGTCTCAACATCGGATGCTTTTCACACCCACTGCCTGCAACTGATCTGTTGATTGGGATCACACAGGGTGTAACAGTGGGGTATTTCTCAGATACACTGCTGCCTGGGTTGCACTTGTTTACATGTGTTCCTGTTTAATAAAACCTATTATTAAACACATCTGAACAAGCGTCCTGGAGGCTTTTGGCAAATCGGTTGACCTGGAGCAAATTCAAAATATTACGGATAGGGTTCTGGCAAAAATATTACTGCATGATTTAATTCGTTTGAAACATGAGCCATGATATCTAGCACCAAACAACCCCCTTCCTTCCCGAGCTGTTAATCATTTTAGATCTTGCTGTCCCTCTGCGTTTTGTGTACATCAGTGCATTCGTGGTTTGGTCACCTGGTTTAACATGTCACAAATTTGTTGGATATTTCGTTCATGGGCAGGAAAAATGCAGTGATCTGTCTAATGTTAGTACATAGCTTACACTGCATCCATCCTATAAAAGAAATTACCCACAGAAATCCCAATGTATTACAGAAAAATTACAAATGCTACAAACTCAACTTGCATTTCACATTTAAGACGCATGATACATTTAAGACCAGTGACAGATTTGACTTGTGTCTACCAGTAGAAGCTGGGTTAAAGGCAGTCTATAAATAGCTACAGGATGCTGCTGTGTAGGGTGCATTTGTAACTGTAACGAGATGCTCATAATTCATGTTAATTTGTTAATTCTCTTTTTTCCTGTCTCTTTCACACTCTCGCGGGGTTATGATATAATTACTTATATTGCAGAATAAGTGGCTTAAATGAGGTATGAAAGCATTTCACGAGACTAAATCTATATTGGTCTCTCTCTGTCTCTCCCTGCATCAGGCACGTTTCTCTTCATTAGCACTCCACCACAATAGAGCAGCATTTTGGGAGAAACAGCAGCTGAAACAAGTAAAATAATGGGGGGTCTCATAAATTCCACTCGAGTGCACCCAAGGGTAAAATTAGATAGAGACAGAACAGCCTCCAAATGCTGCCATTTCCTCTGATAGCACAGCAGGGGCATGGTGGAGTATAGCGAGTAGGAAACCTGAAAGGGTCAGCAACTTGTGAGAGACAGAGAGGGAGAGCGAGTGTAGTATACGAGTGTATTAGGAAAACCATGGACAAGAATGTGAATTTTATATACAGCTATATACGTATATATATATATATATATATATATAAATCTAAATAAAACCTTAACGCACTAGTGAAAATGCGTCTCTTTTGTAAACAAACATACATAGCTGTTAGTATTAGTATTAGCAGTTATAGAAAATGTGTGCCACACTCAAATTTAGCGAGCTCACACTTTTCCCAGTGGATGATGTGAACATGGTCCATGTCTGCATCATTTTATGCATTGCACTGTTACCATACGACTGGCTAATTAGATATTTGTACAAATGATGAGGTGTGCAGGAGTTCCTAATAAAGTGCACAGTAAGTGCAAATATAGACTCAAAACTCAAAAAGAAAGCCCCTTAAAATAAACAAATTATTCAAAAGAATGTATTTTAATTAGTGAGAAGGGGACCTAGTATTATTGAATGCATAGCAAGGGTACTGCTGTATATTGGTTTTTATTAGGGCTGTAACGATCTGATATTCTGTATCAGTATCGGCCTGATATATGGTAAAATCACTGGATCGGAGATCAGATGGGGGGAAAAACAGTTTATGCCGATATCTTTCCTATCACGTTTGTGTTTTACTACAATTTGGACGACACGACGTAAACAGAGATGTGTGATGTGAGTAATAGCTGGAAGTTAAGTTAAGTTAAAACTGTTAGCTAGCAGCGTCAGAAGTGTGGAGTTATTTTAAGCTTAAAGTTAATCAAAGTAAAACAGCCGAGTGCAGCGTATGCAACGCCAGTGTTTCAAGAGATGCTAGCAGCGTATCGCTCTGATATCGGTATCGCCAGATATTCAAGTTTGCAGTATCAGTGTAAGGGTACGCGCCACGGCCGCTCCGGCGCGCTGCGACCGTCACGTGGCTTTGTTTTGGTTTTTAGCGTCCC
>JAVSBV010000096.1:1239762-1256485 GCA_033117975.1 Parotocinclus spilosoma
CTTTTCGGATTTCCTGACCTTTGATAAAAGCATAAATTCTTCCAGGGATCCCAAAAATCCTCCCATAAATCGCTGATTTACTTTGCATCCACTAGGTGGCGACTTCTTATTCGCTTCTTATTTCTTATATACGTTCTTTGGTCCGATTAAGCGTAATTTTGGTTCAAATAAAATATTACACGTATATAATAGGATTTGTTCAGGTACTTTGCGATGTGGTCAGAATAAGCGGCTGGTCCAATTAATCGGATTCAACTGTATTTGCTATTGGAAGGACATATAAATACTATTAGTTATGCAAACCTTGGGCACTCCTGGTCAAGTTACATGTTTTGTTTATTATTAAAATACAAAATAATACAAACTCTGAGAAAAAAATGATATGTACAAATGTTTTGGAAAGTCTTCATACCCTTTTACTTTTTTCATACTGTTCTTTTTTCATAAGTTCCCAAGAGCACAGTGACTTCCATACTCCTTTAATAGAGGACTCTTAACAACCAGGACCAAAACTAGGTACCTGGTCGAGAATCGCTTGGTAAGAGAGGTATATTATATTTAGTATATTTAGTATCATTGTTCTTTTTTATTATCCAACCTCGTTTCAGATTTAGTTTCTTCTCTGGTTGTTGGACTTTGGCTTTTACGATTAGTTGGTTTATTATTATAATGGAAACTTTTCCCATTTCATTGTTAAGGAAGAAGTGAAGCAGATGGAGGGTCACATTCCAGGAGCTTATCTTATCCACAGCAATAGGTGTCAGTACCAAAGGCTATATTAAGAGGCTGGCATGCTGGCATTGAGTCAACTGAACAGCACTGATTAAGTAGTAGAAATGTCAAGCGATAGAGCAAACGCCAGCTTTAGGAGCACTCGCCCTTGGTGACATTTATTGTCAGGAAGGAACAACTGTATCTTTTCCTCATACTGATTTTTGTGTCAGAATTAGTAATTATTGAGCTACAGTACTGTGCCACTGTTAGGTCTGTTGTTTTTAGCGATGGTATAATAATCAGATATAACATAAATATTAGACCTAGTATCAGAAACATTGGACAATTAATTAAGGTCAACTAAAATGGTGAACTTGGCATCTTTGCTAAAAATCACACTAAATTATTGCATCTGTAGCCTAATGAAGCTAAATTTTATTAAGCAGTTTTTAATACTCTCACAAATGTACTGTATTTTTAGATGTATTCTAATAAAGATATTGAGAATAATTATATTTATATGACATGGTTTGCTGAGGCTACGTGAGTCTACGTGAGTCCTGGGCCAGCCGGTACCCACCTGGCAACCGGGCGCAAGGGCAGGAACAACCCTAGACGGGGTGCCAGTCCATTGTAGGACACACACACAGTCACACACAAAAGGCCACTATAGCGACACCAGTTAACCTTACACGCATGTCTTTGGACTGTGGGACGACACCACAGTAAACCCATGCAGACACAGGGGGGGCATGCAGACTCCACACAGAAACAACCCAGGCTGCTCCACCCTGGGATTTAACCCAGGACCTTCTTGCTGTGAGGCAGCCACCGTGCCGCCTACATTCTGTCACCAACAATGACAATTAATTCAAGTCAAATTGGTGAACGAGAATTACGTTCCTACTCCTGATGGCTGCTTATGTGTACAGTATATATGGTTACATGCTCTACTCTGTGACATGTCTTCCACAAAGCAGAGACTAAAAGCCTTTAAATAAAGGGCAAGGCTAAAATGGCAAAATAATGGCCTCTCTAAACCATTAACGCAATGGCCAGGACTATAAATAGATTCCAGTATGGCTCTTCACTCATGCAAAGTTGCAAAGAGCCGTTCATGGACTGGATTAAGTTTCAACCCTCAATTTGTCTAGAAATCATTTTCTTGCGTGCTGTTACACATTTGGCCTTTGGTTTCCTCTTAGGGTTAGGTTTTGTAGGTTTTAATGAGGGCCTCATCACATGTTATAACAGACATTTACAACGTATTAAATGCGAGGGTGCCAGTAATTGTCATTTATTTTATTTAAAAAACAAACAATTTGTTAATGTGGGATTTATTTTCTCAGACTAAATTGGTAAAAATGGTCCAAATCTGTTATACAAGCATGTCAATCATTCATTCTTCCTGTTACATCACAGTCGACTGTATAATATAACAGATTACAAACCATATTAGATGGTTATGCATATGAGAAATGATTATGGAATATAAAAGACCTTTCTGTCATGAGAATGGCTTAGGTGCAGAACATGACATTATAAAGTACATCTAAATAAATCAATTACATCAATGCATGGGAGAAGTTTTGGCACCCTGGTCTAATTGCGCGTTTCGTGAAAACAGTTCTTATCATGAGATTTGTGGGGACGAAAAGAAAATAGTCGAAATAATGAAATACAGGAAAACAAAGAGATTTTGAAATTGGGAGAGGAAGACAGGAAGGGTGAGCTGAAAGAACAGGAAAAAAGGAAAAAAACTATACACTGCTCCCAAATTTGGATAGGAACAAAAAAATAAGGAAGACAGAATCTAACAAACAATGAAATGGGTCGAAGTAAATTTTGACATTTTGATATTTTGTTAAGGAACAAAAGGCATACATACAGGAGATGAGTGAGATTAAGAGCAAAAGAGACATGAATAAAGGACAAAAGAAAGAAAGAAAATGAGGGAAACCCAATGAGAACCCAGTTATCTTGATGACCTTCACCAGTCTGTCAGACGCCATGTAGACGTCATTGATTACACCACTGCTGTTTTAGGCATTATTTAATGCCACCCCGCTAGCTAGGAGTGCAGGCCATTACGCCCTCGAATCAATGCCAACTGATTGAGTGACCAAATGACCTAACATGTATGTCTTTGGGAGGAAACCAGAGTACCCAGAGTAAAACCATACAGACACAGGAGGACATGTAGGCACACAGAAAGGACTCAGGCTGCTCCACCCTGGGATTTAACCCGGGACCTTGCTGTGAGCCACCATTCTGCCCTCAAAAACTCAATAAGGATCCAAACAAAAAAAAAAACAAAAGCAAAAGGAAAAATGTAAGAAGAAAGAGGGATCAAGGAAAAAAGAAAGATGGAAGAGCAAAGAGAAAGAAAATAGAAACTAAAAAATGAAAGAAAGAAAGAACAAGTAACTTGTGTCTGTCTTTAAATAGACATTGATGCTGAAAGCGACAAACAAAAAAAAACATTTTCTTTCTTTTTTTTCTTTTAAATAATACCAAGGTCAGATCGAGGACGTTTCAAGGCTCTATTTCCCAGTCTCTGTACTTTCCCGACCATATTCACAGCACTTCCAAGAACAATGACCCATGACTGAATTAACTAAATTACATTTATAACTTTATTGCTGCTTGGCTGAATAGACTTCTGTAACGCTATAGACTGTACTTTTGTACATGCGGCATTTATTATAGTGATCTGATTTATTTTGTGGTTCATAAAAAGGTTTGTCACTTATCTGTTAACTCTCCAATCCCACATCCATCTTATGATCTCTTAATACAGTAACATTAACCCAATAATATGTGTGAAGCAATTACAACAAATAAATAATGGGTAGTCTTTTGATTATGGCCGGACTGTAACTCCAAGGGGTCTATAAATGACATGGAAACAGCTCCTGGGTGTTTAAGTAATAAATGTACTTGTGTTTTAAACTTGTTCCCGGGTTACTTGGGCAGTACAGTGGCTCGCTGGTTAGCACCGCTGCCTCACAGCAACAAAGTACTGGGTTCAATCCCAAGGTGAATCGGCCTGGGTCCTTTCTGTGTGCAGTCTGTCCTCCTCATGTCTGATTTACTTCGGGTACTCCAGGTTCCTCTTACAGTCCAAAGACATGTGTGTTGGGTTAATTGGGGTCTCTAAAGTGGATCTTATTGTGTGACTGTGGGCATGACTGTGTGTGTGTATTAATGATGGATTGGTGCCCTGTCTAGGGTTGTTCTTGCCCATGCACACAGAGTTGCCGGGTGGCACCGGCTGACCCGGACTAAGTGGAAGATGATGGATGGATGGACATAGGTTACTTATTCGGACATATAAATTCTGCTCCTATTAGAAGTCACCACTACATACAACACTACATAGTGAACACTACATAGTGTCATTCGGCACTGCACCCCCAGTGGCTGGGGCTTTTCCATAAATGCACCACTCAGCCTTCATAATGCAAGTCTTAACAGATAGAAGCTAGCACTCTGACACTTCTTTTCCACCATCTGGCTCTACCCACTGAGACAACAGATTCACACATCTGCCTTTTAATTATAGTCTGAAAGTTCACACTCCGGGACCAGTCTGTCTTCTGTTGAAGTTCCCCAAGCTCACGCTCGCCCCCTGGTGCTTCGGCTCCTTTTGTGGTCTTTTGAGCCTCACTCTAGTCGGCTGCCATCTGGAAATGAGACACGCCCCGGCTAGAGAGGCCACCCGGCTGCGCGTTTGTATTATACGAGCCCCGGCATGGCTTTCCCACGCTACATGCGCGTCCGAGTTTACCTTCGCCCTCTGACGTTCGGACTACCTCCGTGCCTTGCCACTTGGGAGACGTCCCAAATCGTGCTCTCTGCACGCCTGCCCCATTGGCACTTCGGCGCCCTCTCGCGATCAGTTCGCGCGTTGCTCCCAGTCGGGACGCAACACAGCGGCGCACAAAGTTCACCACTTAGGAGCAAAAACAGAGAAGAGTTTAGATGAATACCTTTCTCGTCCCCTGAGAGACGGGGGGACCAGTCGAGCAGTGCTAGAGGACCAGAGCGACCAGGGTGCAGTGTGGGGTGTGATAAGTGCTGCAAGGTAGGAGGGTGCAGACCCATTTCTCAGTCTTAAATCTGATGCGAGCAGCTACATGGAGCCAGTGGAAATATTGAAGCAGTGGTGTAGTGTGTGTGAACTTGGGAACATTGAACACAAGTCTTGCAGCTGAAATCTGGATCAGCTGTAAGGATCGGATAGTGGTCAGAGGAAGCCCTGCTAAGAGAGAGTTACAGCAGTCCAGTCATGAAATGACAAGGGACTGAACCAGAATCTGTGTTGCTTCTGTGGAAAGAAATGAACGGATCCTTTTGATGTTGTAAAGAAGAGACGACACGACCGACAGACGTTAGCAATGTGGAAGGAAAGGACAGTTGGTTGTCCATAGTCACCCCCAGGTTGTGTGCCACAACAGAGGGGGAATTCCGAGTCTTGTCAATTGAGAGAACAAGGTCCTGGTGGGGACAAGAGTCACCTGGAAAGAGTAGTACTTCTTGTTAGGGTTCCTACCTTCGCCCTGGAGCGTTCGCCCGTCCTCGCCGGTCGCTATTACAGAGCTATCGGTGAGGCGACTTATATCGTGTCCAATATGTGACCTGATTCCTAACAGCTGCTTCTCCTGCTATTTAGGTGTGGGTTTTAGTGCTGTTTGCTGCCAGGTCGTCTGCATTCGGTACCACCGGCGCGCTCGCGCACTTCCATAAATCGTTAGGGATAGTGGGTATCGTCCGGGGGCTTTTAGTGCCTATAGTCATGTACGGGGGGGAAACCCATGACGTAATTTAGTATTTTTAGGGGCATTTTGAGGGTCTCCCGTCCTGTACTCCTGCGCTCCTCGCATGCCTAAGCTTGTGCTCCGCACCACACGTGCGCCCGAGCACACGCTCGCCCCCTGGCGCTTCGCTGCCATTTGTGCTCGTTTAAACCTCACTCTAGTCGGCTGCCCTCTCGAAATGAGACACGCCCCGGCTAGAGTGGCCACCCGGTTGCACGTTTGAATTATACGCATGGCTTTCTGCGCTTACCTTCACCCTCTGGCATTTAGACTCTCCGTTCTCTCTGCACGCTTGCCCCGTTGGCGCTTCGGCACCCTCTCGCGATCAGTTCGCGCGCTGCTCCCAGTCGGGACGCAACACTGCGGTGCACCCTTTCATCCTTTTGGGGTTTTTTTGTGTTTAGGAGCCTTACCCTCCGCTCTTAATCCCATTTTAGTTTTTCTATATAATTTCCCCATTATTATTATTATACTTCGTGGGATTTCGTCTATCCTGCATCCTTGGGTCCTAACACCAACCACCACATCTCTAACACTTCTGTCTTGCATGTTAAAATCAGTCAATCTATTTTTGAACTGTCGTGACTCTTACCGAGGATGTGTTTACTTTTTAGCTATTAAAGCAACCAAACTCTTGCATCACACTGTAGATATACGTAAAGCCGGCCTACATTACTGGCCGTAATGCTTACTGTGTATATTCTTATACTAAAAATTACTGGTGGCACCTTTTAAAATGCTATTCTGGCTTTTCCTGAGTAAAGATTTGGATTAAGCCGCTGGAAAATTGATTTTACTCCAGGGTGTCACAGGGCTAAAGTAAATCTGCTGCTCTCATATCAATGCTAGCTCACGTTTTATCACTTCACCCTAGATCATAAATCACCCACAGTGCCCTTCTTGCTCCAAATCTGCACTGTCACTGTGCTTCATCTATTCTCACTGCTGCATAAAGGATCATCAGAGGGTTCCGTTACTTTGAGTGATTTTTTTTTAAGGAAGGCAAAAATAGCGCTCTGAGTTTTCTTCCTTGCTGTAACAGCATGGTGGAGGATTTTTTTGGTTTGTTTGTTTTAGGATCTTTAGGATGATTTTTGGTATACCCCACTTACCCCACTCACAAGAAGAGTGTCAGGGACAGGCTGTAGTCCAGGTGATGTCATTTCTGAGACTTTTGCTTTTGTTAGTTCTCCATAAAGGGCTTGACTTTGAAAAAAATGTTTGTTTCATGAATTGGCAGTGCCTGCTTAACCATTGTTAGTCTATCATGCAAAGAGCTTTACTGTGAGTCCATTTTAGGCATGCTCTCTTTGCATGGCTTGTTATTACAAAACAACACATCGAGGGATCTATTTGGAGGCCTCTGACTGGGCATTTTTCTGCACCAGCAGGAGGTCTGATGCCCTTGCTTGTCTTTTGCCTCACAGGTGGGGCTGTGTTTCACTCTCCCATAAGCAACTAATCATAGTGGAAACTCGAGAACCTTCCCTCTTTCGATTTTGTACGTAAGTAAATTAGAAGGACTCATGAAGGGAGGAAATATTTGCTGAAACTGAATCCGACCACAAAACGAAACGGGACGGCCAGAGCAGATCGCATTGTAGCAAAACAAACCCGGGGCAATCAGAGAACCCAATTATAGAGGCCTGGTGAGGGTCGATTTTTATTGTTTAACCAATAACAATCAGGTGGTAAGGGTGCAGCACACGGCGAATCACGCAGACGACTTGCCTTAAAGATAATCCAGGAATATTCAATAAAACAGGCTGTGTAATTCAATAATTTTTACGCATATCCATTAATGCTGTGCTGACAGAGGAACTTGGCTTGTTACAATCAAGCAGTCGATCATGAGGTTGGATCAACTCCTATTCTCCAGTTCTAGGAAATAAACTGGCTTTACTGGGGGAGAGGGAAATGCAGTGTGAAGTGTGTGCAGTGTGGTCTCAGGATTCAGCGAGGGGTGAAATGAGGGTGATAAAACCTGTAAAATGCACAGTCCCCAGTCTCTGTAATGGAGCTGTTAAAAATCCTCAGTGCCTGTAATGAAGCTGTGAAACAGGAAGATATATTCACACTATACTCACACTAGGCATTCTGTACCGTGCCCAAGCACATTTTCCTTTCATAGCTGCGGGTGGTTTTACTAGTATGATCGTTCTGTACTCTGCTCTGGCACGGCATGCTGAACTGTTCTCAGAGCCACTTGACGTCACTGAATGCTAGTCTTCAAGTGCCCCCGTAAATGCTCGTTGAGATTTGAGTCGGAGGAAACATCCTAAATACTTCTGCATTCTGAAATGTATAGTAAAGTGCAAAAGTCTTAGGCCACCGTTAGATTTGTTTTGGCAATAGTAGATAATGACAATATATAACACAATGTCAACAACTGGACCCAAACATTTAATCTTTCATCTTGCCAGGATTCATCAGGCCATCTTTACAATCTTTGTAAGCTTTAGCATATCTTAGACTTTTGATCCTTCTAAAAAAAGTGTTTTTTTTGCTTCTACCCTTCCAAAAAAGACCTGATCAAGCTTTTTCAGACTGTGAAAGGGTCAACCTTTCGTCCTGATGAAGCTGCCAGATGCTTTCATTGATCAAGTGGAAACACTGAAATACTTGCCTAGAGATTTCAGTCTTGTGCTACTTAATACACATTTTCTGTATGGTCTGGTTTTATTCTAATAAAGAGACAGAGAAATAATGGCATTTGTAACATTATACTGTTAAAACAATGATATAGCTAAATCTAATGGTGGCCTTAGTACTGTACATAAATTATAGTGTAATTAATTACAATATTATTCATTTCAATGTTGAATAATGGGTCTGCTTTAATGATGATTACCTTTCCTGTTTTTCTATGCCTCTACTTTGGATTTTCCTCTGTGAATGTCTTCTAGTATTGCAATATGATTTTTACCACAGAGCCAACCTCTTTTATCTTATATAGATGTTCCTTTAATAAAGTTTAGCATAATGTGATTTTCAGTAATAAATTATTCTGATCACAGTTCCTTCAGGTCTGTCAGATTCAGTCACAGAGGCTGGATCTAAGACCTTTAATATAATTAGAATAATCTACTTTAGCTAGCACTTTAAATTGAATGACGAATATGAATATGCCCTTTTGTGCATGAAGCTGACATCCGTCTTTGTCTTTCCACGCAGTCTCTGGGATCTCCTCACCACCCACCACTCCCACACAACTGACCAAACCGTCTCCATCGTTTCCTCTGGAAGTGAACCGCAGCGATCCCGAGCGTCTACGCTCTCTTTCCTCTCCACCAGACACCGGCCAGCGCTTCAGTCTGCCCTCAGCCAAGCCCCCCCTCATCCCCTCCTCAGCACCTATTTCTACCTCACGCATGGTGAGTGCCTTTTGTGATTTATAACTGAGCTCAGCAGTTGAATTGTTAAGGGCCTGACAGCAGCAGAGTGGCAGAGCGGGGTTTGGTACTTAAAATCTTCCAAATTAGTAGTACGGAGATTTAATGTGTGACCAGGCCTGTCCCTTTAGTGAAACAATGGATACAGAATCAACATTTTGTATATGTACTGTAGGAATTTACCCCTGTACAGAACAGATTGGATTTTGGACTTTGCTTTAAACATGCTTATAATGGAAGTTAAAGATGACTCATTCATCTGCCTTTCACATTTTTGCTTTCCGTAATTAAATACCTTTTGCTGGTTTTTAAACAAGTTTATGAAATCACTGTTTGAAATTACTACCAAATAAAGCTCTATATTTATATTATTTATATTTATAGTATACTTGGTACTCTAAGGGTTGCTCTTTTGGTGATGCATGTTTGGTTACTATTCAGTGCCAGGTCTCCAGCAGAGGGCGCTAGAGGCACAAAGTCACTAATCAGTTCAAAGTACCAGAAGCTGAATACAGTACAGGTTATATAAGCAAAGATGTAGACACAAGTTATATGTGTGTGAGAAAACCCCAGAATAAAAGAAAGCAAGGAATATAGAGCAGTGGAAACGTAATAATGTACATACATGATTAATCCATATTAGGATTGCTAAGGTCACGCCCAGCTGGTCCAATAAATGCTCAATTTGCAATAAATCTGTCAGAGACAGAGCAGTTTGTTAGTGTGTCACTTCACAGCAAAGGTAGGATTGAAACATTTGCCATGAGGCCTCCATACTCTAACCTGACCACCACAGAATCCCAAACAGAACCTGGATTCATTCACTAAAGACGAGACTCAATTATGACACCACTGCAAACGATGGCTTGATGACAATGGCAGGATATGTAATGGGAGAGAGAGAGATTAGGGATCATGTTTTATGCTGCAGATCACCCATGTGTGCTGATCACTGCCGATCACTGATCCTGATCACATACCGGGTGCCTTCTTTTTATGTATTGCCCCTGCAAGGTATTTTTTCGTTGCATGTGTTGCAACTGTATATCACTCTCACAGACCGTGCAGAGGTTCCACATGGCACACATGTTTGATTTGCTGCCGTGCGCCTGCGCAGTGTAAAGAAAAGGGTGCAAAGACAAAACACTGCACACAGGACCTATACGGGCTGCAAAGTACAGGTGATTGGTTTTTGTGATCGGCAATGAAAGCCATTGATTACATGCTTTGTTACAGATATCGGCCGATAATGATCGGTGGCCGATCGATCAGAGCACTATATATACAGTCGAATCCGGTTAATTGGACCACCGATTAATGGGACCAGCCGCTTATTCGGACCAAATACGAAAGTACAGAAACAAATCCTATTATATACCTGTAATGTTATTCGCTTCTGTGGACCAAAATTTCCTAGTTTGTAAGTAACAGTAGTTCTTGTTTGTACGTTCGCTATACGTGTAAATGTTTTTTTAATATGTTACATAGCACGTCCCGTCTTGTAACATAGGGCATGTATTCTGCTATATATTATATACAGTTATAAATGGGCTCTTCAGATAAAGAGTATGGCAGTGTTAATGCGTATTGTGATAGCTGCAGCACTTTTGGACTTTGCTGGTTTCAGCATGTTTCTTGAAGCCTGGGCCTTTGACTGTTTGTCACATTTTGCAGGCCAAAATCAATATAGCGGACACCATCTGGAAGGCTGTTGTCCTTGCCTCCTGCCTAATAATCTAAGCAAGGTCTCAGGTCTGCTATCAACAGATGCACCATCCACTTAACAAAGTACATCCTAAATGTACTCATTCACTCACATTGTTTTGTTAATGACTTTTAAGCTTTTAAGGTTATATAAGGTTATATATATATATATATATATTTAAGTTTTAAATATTTCCCAAAATTTAAGTACGTCATGAAGGACTTATACATTCAGATTATTACTGGGAATGAAACTGATTAATGCACACTTCTGAATAGCGATTAGAAGGATACAAATATTTTCCCGGGTCGTCATCAGACCCCAAAAATGTGCTGTGTTGTGTTGTGTTGTGCTGTTTTGATGTTTAATTTTCATTTGCTTTGCTTAACATAAATACAAGACACACAACGGAAATTCAGTACAGGAACAACATTTCAAATAATGCCTGAGCATCTTTCCAATAATGCTCTCAGTCTGAGCTAGTTTTTTTCTCGTAGACTAAGGGACATTCGTAAATATTTAAGGGAAAGTCAGTAAGGTAATTATAGCTCTATTTAGTAACATATTTAATAAAACAAAGTAAAAAAATCTTTAGTGTTCATTTTTCGTCATTGCTCATCCATAGCAGAGTAACACCCACTTGTGTTAAATCACTTCATCTAGTTAGTGTTCGACAGGCTTAACTTTTATGCACAGTTGCACTCCTATGAATAACTCTAAAGCAGAGTGGTACACCTGTGCCCCTCTAAATTCTGTAGGTGCCCCAGTGCAACCAGTAGTATAGCAACAACAGTAGTGATAGCCATATTTCATATGTCAATGTATTAAATATGAATAAATCTCAAATGTAAAATTACGTGCTTTCATTAGTAATGGTTGAAAGAATATTGAAAGGATACATTTTTCTTTTTCATTCTCATGTCTTGAGATGTTGAGTTATATGTAAATAAATTAGTCTTATGTAAAGTTGCAGTTGTATATAAACACTTGAATGTCTCAATACTGCCTAATATAGTATTATTTTATCTGTGATAGATACAGATATTTATACAGATATATTAGTTAGACTTGTTCTTTGTATTTTAATATTTGGAATTTTCATAATACAGCCTAGTTAGCAATTAATTTGCATTCGTTTGATCTCTTAATAAGTATAGGAATTGGTTTTCTGTCTGCCCAGTAGCATAGTTAATTTTTAATACTGTTAATCATCACTGTTGAACCCTGTAAGGCACCTGTAGTTTTACACTGTGTCTGAATCGGTCCCTAATTACCATTCCCTGTATTTTGCAGACTATATACAGATATGCACTGTTTATCATTGGCATAACTTTCTATTAAAGCCATTGCCCAAAATGGACATTGTCCAAACATTACCGTAATCACAGGCCATTTAGTTGACTGTAATGTAAATAAATATGGCATGTTCTCAGGAAAACTGTGCACAAATGATATGAAAACATGAGTGCATTAGTACTATACGATTTGATCATTTGGCATTCCTAATTTGCATCCATTCAGGAATAAGCTAATATTCCGTAGTGCAGTCGTCTCTTAAATATGCTACTTTTACTTCGAGTGGATTTCCTCTGAAGCAGACCTAAAATAGGCCTAAATATATTTGAGCTATGCAGGCTGCTTGCTGCTGTTCTTCTTTCTTTGGATAATTGTACAGGATACCTTTTTTTAGACGAGAAACACACACTCTGGCGTAGTCCCCATATACACACAGCCTTGCACCTTCATGATTGTCATCTGTCATCACTTAAAGTGCCTTCCTCACCACAGTGTATCAGAGTGCACTTTGGTGAATTATGATGCCAAGGAAGCCCTGTAATTACTTTATGTTTCACTCTAGGTTCCTCTAAATGATGAAAAAAAAAAGATATTTAAGTGTGAATACAATCTTTTTCAGTGTCAGTTTCAATTGAGACCATGATGATCTTTATTTGTGTAGTTTTACTGTGTACAATGTTCCCTCGTTTATGGCTGGGGTTACGTTCCAGGACCACCCGTGATAAACGAAAATCCATGAAGTAGGGACGGTATATTTATTTAAGAATTTTTACACTATTTTAGCCGTAGAACTTACAGAACGTTTGGGTAACATCGTAGGGTTTGAATGAATTCAGTCTATAATGAAACTTTCACAAACAGTGAACACAAAACCGCAGATAAAAACTTGTCATGTCAGCAAGTAGCCACTCAGGCGGCCGATGCTCTAGTGTTACTTCTCGTTTTTGGGTCTTTATTTTTAGAGTTCATATTTTTTAAATAACTTTAGATATTTTTTAATTTTTTAATGTAAAAGTTCCGCAAAAACCCACGGAACAGCGAAAATCCGCGATATATTTTTTCCAATAATATTTTTTTTAAAACCTGCGATGCACCGAGTCCGCGAAAGGTGAACCGCAAAGTGGCGAGGGAACACTGTATACAGGTGGTGAAGGGACAAGCACAGGGGTACTACTTACAGTAGGACAGGTACATACATGTATGCACATCAACAAGTATGGTAATGATGCTCTTAAACAGACGCCCTTAAGCAGAATTAATAGTAACTTTTACAATTTGATACATCCATTCAGGCAGGCTAACAATGCTATAAAATAATTTTCAAAGCAGTTTCTAATGTAAGCCATGTTTACCTTTCCCGTCAAACAAAATCCAGCATCTTTGTCTCAGCCTTTATTTACTGTGTTCCACACAACGACCGTCGGTTTAGCATAACTCATTTCACAGGAGCAATTCGACGCTTCCTACCACCAAAAAATGCCTTCCCTTTTGTTCCATTACATGCAATCAGAGCAAGGACCTCAAGAGTGCAGAGCAATTGAAGCACCATCACAATTCTGGTTGCCTCTAGCTCTGATGTGTGCTCTATAAAGCATTGCGGCTTCTACAGGGACTTAGGGCCCTGTAAGGAACCATTTGCTCAGGGCCATTTTTTTGCTTCACAACAACAACATTAAAGGATGTCACTCCCAGCCATACACTTAATGGCCATCTCTTTCCTGCTCTGCGCACAAGGAGGCCAGCCATCCGAAGCCATTTATTCGCTGACCTGAATGAGGTCTCTGAGATTGTCTGCACCCAAACCTCCTCCTCAGCACAAAACCAGCCCAGCCTAAATGTGCCAGCAATTCTGTGCAATAAAGCCATTATTCAAAAATTAGAACCCCCAATGAAAGGAGCGTCTTTCCACAAAAGCAAGCACATTGCCAAACCAGGGCATGCAGGTGCCCATTTCTACAGAGACCAATCTAAACATGCGCAGATCTGCTCTGAAAAGCGTAAAGAAACAAACAGGCAGGTGCAGCCTTGTCAGCCGTCTCTACCAAGCTCTATCATTTAAGGTCAGGCGTTTATAAATGACGACAACATCAACAACATCGAGTCTGTTTTGTTCTAAATAATACAAAATTGCCAATATCAGCATCAGCAAAGAAAATTTGTGGTCGTTTTTTTTTGTGTCCACTTTTTTTCCCTCAGTTTAGTCATGCCTTGGTGACGAGGACCAAAAAAGTTGCAAACAACCTGAATACTCACAAAGCAGATCAACATGCTTGCAGGTGAACACTAATATCTTGTTCTGTATGTGTGAGTTTAAGAACCACGGAGAACCACAAACCATCCTTTTCCTCCATTGGATAAAGACCGTATTATTTGCTTCTGGAGGACATGGACGGCGACCAGGAATGCACCGATGTAAAAAACTGTCACAGTGTACATCATGGAGAAATATGATGTCATGTAGGCTTTGTTTATTATGCCATTAATGCATTAGCTTTTTTGGACACCAGATGGCATCGTACATCAAGCTTGCATATGCACGCCTTGGCTTCTACAGTTAGAAACTTTTAATTGGAATAATTAATCAGAGATTAATGAAGTTTAAAGGCTCTGTAAGCATGGTAGTTCTTTAATTTTAATTTTGCGAAATTGTTCTTTTAGTAATTTTTTTCTACACGGTGAAGTTACAAAAGAACGTTTTATAAAACAGTTTTAAACCGATGTTTATATTCACTTATTTTAATTTCAGGGGACTAATTCAATAAAATAATTCCACAAATAAGTTTTGTATTGTTTGGTGTGAATTAAAAAAAAAAAAGCTTTTAATTACCATTTCATATGATTTTAAATGTCAGCTCAAATCAAATTGTGAATCAAATATGCAGATTACCATTATGTCCCAAATGGCATACCATATAACATTTATGTAAATTAGCGTTTAATCCCAGATACATGTAAAGTGAAAGCAAAGTAATCTCTAAAGCCCCTCACCTGCTGTGTATCTCTCGGCGTGGTCTGTTTGACTCGGCGGCTGGAGGCTGTCGTGGTGCTGCTGGTGGTGGTTGTCGTCTCCATGATTGTCGTGGAGGCGTTGGACTGTGGCGTGATGGACGACGAGGAGGAAGAGGAGGATGAAGAGGAGGACGAAGAAGAAGGTGCCTCACCCACCAGCCTCACGCTGCCCTCTACGCGAACGTTAGGGTCTCCCTCCACGGCCATGTTAAACACTTTCAGACCGTTGTAGTAGAGTCCCGACATCTGCCCCTGGAAGGACCGGCTCCGGTCACGCTCCCAACCTCCAATCTGGATGGTCATCTGGCTGTTAAAAATGGTGAGCTGACGACCTACGGGGAGGGAAAATAGGAAACAGCACCATTGGATGGCGCTGCCTGAGTGTCATGCTTAAAAAAGTCGCATAGAAAATAAAAAAGCAGGAATGTGAGGAAATAATGATGTGGAATAATCGCGCCTGGGAAAAAAGACGGATTATTTGGCCGCCGGGTAATGAGCAGGATAAATTACCCGTTGCCAACAGGAGCGGCTGGCAATTTATCCGCCGTTGTGATGATGGGGTGCCCGTAAAAATGAAAATATGAAGAAATAAAGAAGAGAACAAAACAGTAATCGACTAGAAACCGTATGCTAAAAGGACACTTGGCAGTGCGTTCTGAAGGAAGATCAGAGCCAGAAGCGTTCTCAGTGTGGAATTTACTCCTAGAGGCTTTGATGAAGCATGGAGCTCGAATCATTTGTCAGAATTAATGAAGGCATCTCGAAGGTGCTCTCGCCATACGAACTCTCCATATGTGGTTAAAGAGATTTTGTCGCCTAATGTCATCGCAGTGTTGAAAATGGATTGGTGACAGATGTTTTTGCTTTGTCAGCCAATTAGCATCAAAAGACAAGATGTTCAGTCGACTTTCGTTAAAGCTCATCTCTAAGTCTAAACTTGGGCGAGGGGCAAACCGCATTACCGTCTCTGGATCTGCCTTCTCGATAGCCTTTTAGCCAATTTGGAAGACTTACAGTTTGTAAAGCAAATATCAAACAGAGTTTGTAAAACATATAATGAAAAACACAATGTTCTTTTGATGGAGTACAAGATACGGTGTACAACTAAAACATGTCCACAGAACCTGGAGTCTCAGTTCTTAAAATGCACCATGTCTTGCATGAGGTCTCGCTAAAAAGAGCATCGGTCAAGAGGCAAAGTGACCTCAAACAGATTAAACAGGTAAACTGGAGTTGCATTTCAGGGTTGTGTCTGTATGTGTCGTGGCTGGATTATCTGATGCTGTTCTGTCTGTAGCCAGTTAGCCTGATGTTGTTTTTTCTGTATTATTTGTTAGTGGTTTGTTCGAATGATGGTATGCCTGTGCCAAAACTGACAATTGCCATGCCATTTTATTCCATTTTTATCTTTTGTAATGGCCTGTTTGTAATTCTTGATGCTGTTTCGATTTTGCTTCCGTTTTGTTCGTGGCTACTCTGCTATTGTGATCTAGGGCATGAATGTAATTCCGGTGTTGGGGGGCATAATAAACCTACAACGGTTTTTAAGAACAATTTTTGAATATATACATATATACAACATACAGTCTAATCCGGTTAATTGGACCACCGATTAATGGGACCAGCTGCTTATTCGGACCAAGTACAGAAACAAATCCTATTATATATGTGTAATGTTTTTCGCTTATTTGGACCAAAATTCCACTTAATCGGACCAAAGAACGTGTACAGTATGTAATATCCTTGAAGAAACTCTTAGTCTCTGGCATCACTACCCGAAAACTCCC
>JAVSBV010000096.1:1298932-1323237 GCA_033117975.1 Parotocinclus spilosoma
ACAGTAGTTCTTGTTTGTACGTTCGCTATACGTGTAAATCGTACAATAAAGGTTCAATAAACATTTAATATGTTACATAGCACGTCCCGTCTTGTAACATGGGGCTTGTTTGGTTAATCGGACCAGCGGGTTATTCAACAAAATTGCACGTCATTAAGCAACAGTAAACACCAGGCTAAGAACAATGCTGCACTGAAGCCCTATTTAATTAGTCTCTGATTTATTCTTTATCACTCAATTTCTGGTGCAGTATTTTAAGTGAACTATAATATAGTTAAGAACTAAACGCAAATGCTGCTGGATATTGTTTACAAAGCAAACCAAGACGTGTATGTCTTAGTCCTAATTTGTTTTAAGACGTACTTATTACATTTCATTGCCTGTAGCAGCTGAAATTTTATAGTTTTTAAATAGCTGGGGGGGAAAAAAAGTTTTTTTAAAAAAGTGGTGTGCACATTGATGGACTTTTTAATCGAACTAACCTTTGCACACAAACAACCACAAATACTGCACTTATTTATGTTTTCTATACCATTCTCCACTTCTACAATTAGACGTGCTTTAAGGAAAAAAATGGTGCTCACTATATGTCCTATTCTGGGTGACATGATGTGAAAGTGTCAGGCAAGCAGAATTCTGAAAAGTCAACATGGATAGACACCAGAGATGAACAAGGAGATTGGATGGATGTCATGTTTAACAAGCAGTGGTGTGTCTTTTCTTCCCAGCTATAATTATCTGCAGACATTGAGCCCTGGTCTGGACAGGTTGACAGACATAGTGAAGGACAGCCTGAGTCGCAGGTTTGTTTTCAGTCCACCGTCTGGTGAGAGGAAAGCTTACGTTGCTGTGGATACCTACGTACCCCGTCCAGACCAGCGGCAGCAAAGGGATAACCGGATAAAGAGCGACTTTGTTTTGCACCAGGTTACAGTTCAAACTCCCTTCCAGATTGAAGTTCTGTTCGAATCGGGAAGCTTCCAGGACCGACCCAGCCTGTTGGCGGAATCTGTGCTGACCAAGGAGCTGGGAAAGCACAAGGAGGCTTTCGATCAGAAGTTTGAGAAGACTTTCAGTCTTCAGGCTAAAGGATTCGATCGAAACCAGATCAAGTTTGCCAAGGCTGCTTTCAGCAACATGCTGGGTGGCATGGGCTACTTTTTCGGACAGTCGGTGGTGCAGTCGTTGTACAGCGAGCACCCCGTGCTTTTCCCCGAGAGTGCTTTGTTCACTGCCGTTCCCTCGCGGTCCTTCTTCCCAAGGGGCTTCCTTTGGGATGAAGGCTTTCATCAGCTCCTTCTCAGTAAGTGGGACCTGCAGGTGACCCGTGAGGTAGTGGCACACTGGCTGGACTTGGTCAACGTCGATGGCTGGATCCCACGTGAGCAGATACTGGGTGATGAAGCGCTCAGCAAGGTCCCCTCAGAGTTTGTGGTGCAGAGCAGTGAAAGTGCCAACCCGCCTACGTTCTTTTTAGTCCTGGAGGATATTATTGAGCGACACGGAGCAGATTTAGATGCAGTATCGATGCAGTTCCTTCGCAGACTTTACCCTCGCTTGCAGATGTGGTTTAAGTGGTACAACACCACTCAAACAGGACCTTTGCCCAACTCGTACCGTTGGCGAGGCAGAGACAAGGACAGCAACCTATTCCTCAACCCTAAAACCTTGACGTCCGGTTTGGACGACTACCCCCGGGCCTCTCATTCTTCTGCTGATGAACGGCATGTCGACTTGCACTGCTGGATGGTGCTGGCATCGCGGATCATGACGGGCATAGCTCGGCTGCTTGGCGAGCCCCATCAGGAATACGAGAAAACCTTCCTGACTCTCAGCGACAACGATCTACTGAGCGAGCTGCACTGGTCCGAGCAGCACCGCGCCTTCTGCGACTACGGCAACCACACCCATGCAGTGTCCTTGCAACAAGAAAAGGTCTTTGTGCCACCTGGACAGCCTAGGCACCAGTTCCCAGTGGCACGCCTGGTGAGAGCCGTACGTAAAGCCCCTAAGCTGCAGTACGTCAACGCGCTTGGCTACGTCAGCCTCTTTCCCTTCCTGCTCCACATCCTGACACCCGAGTCTGAAAAACTCGAGCACATCTTGCGAGACATCCGGGATCCTGACCGCCTGTGGACGCCCTACGGCCTGCGCTCGCTGTCTCGCACGGACCCTCTGTACATGAAGCGCAACACCGAGCACGATGCCCCCTACTGGCGTGGAGCAATATGGATTAACATGAACTACCTTACACTAAAGGCGTTGCACCATTATGCCAAATTGGACGGACCATATAAGGAGGAGGCTAACACAATCTATCAAGAGCTCAGGACTAATGTCTTCAGTAACGTTTATAAACAGTATCAGGCAACTGGCTATGTCTGGGAACAATACAACGATAGCACGGGCAGAGGGCAAGGAAGCCACCCCTTTACAGGGTGGTCAGCACTGACTGTGCTCATAATGGCGGAAAACTACTAAAAACATTCCAGTTTTGCTATGTTATTATTTACAAATGACAAAAAAAGTTTTAAATGTTTGGTTAGAAAATAAAGATTTCAAGTGCACTGTCTGTACAGGAACAAGCTTTGTCTTAAATGCTAAACCAATATACTTTTATAGTGCTATTAGGGGGTGCTTTTATAAAAGCAGACCTTCTGCAAACTATCGCAGGACTCTGGATTCTCTTCTCAGATGAGTTTAAAGGTTGTGCTTGGATGTGATTTGCCACAGGATGTGTGTGTTCCTAAAATGTTCCGCCAAAAGAAACAATGAGTGTATGGTACAGTGATTTTTTTTTTTTTTTTTTTGGTCCAAAGGAATAAATCGATACATTCCTTTAACATATTGTTAAGTTGATTTATGCACCAGCATTCAGCCTTGTGTTGCTATTCGGGGTGTAACGATACACTCTGCCGACAGATCGATTTGATTCACGGTATGTACTTACACATTTTATTTTCTTACGATAAAGCATTTCATGAAAGACAATTATTTTTGTTCCTGAAGTGAAAAAATGCACATTTCTTGTAAAAAAAAAAAAAAAAAAAAAGTAATAATAAAATAAATGCTCGGTAACAGTTCTGATGCACTCGGGTCAAAATCTTGCTTCACTCTAATGAGGTACAAAAACAAACACAATGTTGTTCACTCACAAAAATGCGACCGTGCTGGAATTTTAACTTGCACATTTTCAAAAACGCCAATTTCCTTTGAAGAACAGGAAAGTTATGGGATCGTGGTAGCCTAGCGGTTAAGGTACTGGACTTTAAACCTGATGGTCCAGGATTTAAAATCTGCCAAGCTGCCACAGTTGGGTCCTTGAGCAAGAGTCTTAAGCCACCATTGCTTGGGTTGTAAGACTGTATCAGTTGTAAGTCGCTCTGATAAAGGGTGTCTGATAAATGTAAAAAAAAAAAAAAAAAAAAAAAAAAAGAAAAAGGTAATAAAGGCATTCGTTCATTCAGGATTGCACCCTCTGGTGTGCAAAAAATTAATTTGGAGTCCTTGAGCAATGCCTATAAGTCTATAAGAAGAATAAGTCAATTGATTGGATTGTTCTGTGCTGTAAGACACTCTAGTTAAGAGCATATGCTAAATGTATTAAAATACATATAAAGAGTTTTTCTCTTTTTATAAAAACCAGAGCTTTTTATCCGTCTCATGTTGAACAAACCTAGCCACATTAATTGATACTTTAGAATCCTGATGGTCTTCATATGAATTTACTGTTTATTTGAGATTTGTTTTTGTGTCCTTGAGTCGGAAAAGGCACTACATACAGTAAGTTCAACTTATTATTATTATTATTATTATTATTATTATTATAGCAAAAACTACAGCTCAAACCACTTAGAAGCAATTGTTGCTACACCGACAGATGAAGGCAACCCAGTTAACCCAGTCCAGATGAAAGGATACAGCTCTGTGCATGCATGCTTTGCCTAACAGATGCTCTTTCTGGTTACTTTTTCTGTCTTTTCTTTAACATGACCGTGCTGTTTACATGCCTCCGTTCCTGCGCTCCCGGAGGTCAAGGTACCATTGCTTTCATGCCTTAAGTTTGAATAGATGCAGAGGCAGAGCTTGGTGCAGGAACGTTTCAGCACTATAAATAGGCCTCCTCTCTGGCACCTGAGCTGCAGCTTTTAACCAGCTAAAATAACCGAATGCTCTCCGTACTCACCGGCTTTATACTGACTGAGAACAGTCTGTGAAAGAATCGTGTTCAGGACCGTGTTTAGTGTTCTGCTTTGAGAAGAGATGTTAAACTGTCATTAGCACACTGCTTAGACAAGAAATATATTCATGTAGCTCCCAAGTCCCAGTGCCCTTTTTGTTGTTTTAGTTGGGATCACTGGTCAAAATCAATCATTCTTTTTAAATTGGATTGTTTATCATTTGAATCGAAAGTCTAAGACCAGTGTGACTGAGACAAGACCAGATTAAGATTTTTTTTTTCAGCCTAAGGAGCAATGAAAAATAAAAAATAAAAAAATTGGAAAATAAATTGTAATTAAATTTGCATGCATGGCTCATTGTATAATTATTAATAAATAATATTATATTTCATTGTAGTCTTAGGGTAGCACGGAGGCTCGGTGGGTAGCACCGCTGCCTCACAAAAAGAAGGTTCTGGGTTCAATCCCAGGGTGGAGCTCCCAAGGTCTGGGTCCTTTCTGTGTAAAGTCTGTATGTCCTCCCCGTGTCTGCGTAGGTTTACTCCGGGTACTCCGTTTTCCTCCCACAGTCCTATGGTATGTGTGATAGGTTAATTGGTGTCTCTAAAGTGGCTCTTAGTCTGTGTGTGTGTGTGTGTGTGTGTGTGTGTGTGTGTGTGTGTGTGTGTCCCCGCTCGTCTGGGGTTGTTCCTGCCCTTGTGCCCAGAGTTGTTGTTTGGAGACCGGCTGGCCTGCAAATCCATGTGCATTAAGCAGAAGATAATACATTAATTATTATTATAGTCTTACTCAAATTAAAGAGATGATGATGATGATGATGATGGTGGTTTCTGAAAATGTATCCGAAGTTACCACATAACGATAGAAAAAAAGATTTCATTCATAAAAGTCATCCGATGTTACCTCAGACAGACATACTGGGGTCCACCTTACCCCGAGACCACGACAATAGCAAGTTCAAATGAGTTTGAGACGGAGACGAGATCATAACCTACTACAAATACTAGTGATTAGAAAAGTGATAGCACTTTTGGTGAAATGATAGTACTACCTGTGATTAGGTCATTGTTCAAACTCTTTCAATCAAACTTCCTTCCCTGTTTAAACTTCACCTTCCTTATTGCTTACACACTTTAGTTGTATGGTTTGCTCCGCAGCCCTGCCGCTAGACATCACTTCCTTTTGCGTCAAAGTGGCTGTTTTACGTTGAGTCACATGAACCAGTAACTGGGGTGTCACTGTGTTTCTCCCCCTGTTTTTCAGCAGCGAGGTGGTTATAGAGCCTGGAGCGACTGACACAGTGCTTGACCTTTTCATGAGGAACGTACCGTGGGAGCAATTAGGTATAGGGAACGCACTAATAATCACAACCTGCATCCACACAGCTCAGAAACCCGAACCTCCTGCCTGCAATATCGGTGTTTAAAATGCACAGCTTATCTTTTGTACTATGTGGCTTATTGATGTGACTAAAGCAGCCGTTGCGCAATCCCTCACACTTTCCAAAGACTTTTTTTCTCACCGAGCAATGGGATAATAGCCAAAACGGCATTAGTGGCAGTTAATGCGCAGGCATAAATAGATGAGTCAGAAGGGCTCCATTTGCGTATTGATGAGCTCCTGATCCTGTGTGGTCTTCTTTTCGAGCAGAGCAGTTGGGCTATATTTTTATGAATCAATGCACTGGGGAGCGGATCCCCAACTGGTCAATTAAACCGGTTTTTAGTCAATCTGACTCCAAATCCTTCAATCCAGTCCAGCACAATGAAAGCGATCTGATTCCCAGCTCTGGACCGTGTGCACACGAGACTAGTGAGGGTCACAGAACCACTCCGGGTTATTAATAAAGTGATATTATTAAACAATAATTAATAACGCAATACAGTCAAATCACCATATCCACAGGTACCTTATTCCTGGAAATGGCTCGGATAAATGCTGTTCAGATAAAGGGAGCTCTTTAACCATTATGCTTGTGTCTTGGGACTGTGGTAGCCTAGCGGTTAAGGTACTGGCCTCTGGACCAGAAGGTCCAGGGTTCAAATCCCACCTCTGCCAAGCTGCCACAGTTGAGCTCTTGAACAAGGCCCTTAACCCACAATTGCTTGGATTGTAAGATTGTATAAGTTGTAAGTCGCTCTGGATAAGAGCATCTGCTAAATGCCGTAAATGTAAATGGACCGCCCGAGGTCTCTTTATTAACATTTAGAGTTTTGTCCTTGCCACTGTCACCCTATGCTTGCTTGATCAGGGCTTTGGGCCTAGAAAGAGAAAACTGTAAATCTTCTTTGAGACTTCTTTGTAACTGATCCATTGTAAAAAAAACAAACAAAAAGCGGTTTAGAAATAAATCTGACTTTGAGTACAAATAAGTTTTAACAACATGTTGTGACTTCATAGCGGGTTTTCTCATAGGGGAACTATGAAATTGTAATAACAAACATTCAGAAGTGTTCCCTTGATGGGAAGCGTAGAATGTAAGCTCTCTACCGAAAAGCAGGGAAGGTGCATGCGGCTGTGATTCACGGCAAACTTCAAATGCAGTGACGCAGAGCGTGTAGGCTTCAAACGCTCACAACGGGACGGACAAGATGTACAACAGTGCCTTGCTCGATTTGATCAGAACCTGCTGTCTTTATTAAAAAGAGAAACAAATGGTTTATTGAGGAGCTGTCTGAAGAAACGTTGCCTGGACCTGAACTGGGACGTCATGCCACACGCATGGGCTAGATGGAGCTGTTTGGTTATGCTCGATGTGACGCCAGGCTTTAACTTGTGAAGAAGCCGACACAAGAAACGCACACTAGCTTAACACAACGATTCAATTGCAGACCGTGCCGTACTGCACTGCTTCGACGGGTCCTGGGTACACGTAGAGGAACGTTGACGTGGTTGCCAGCCAGCGATCAGGCCTTCAGCGCTACTCCCACATCGTGCGCTGACGTTGTAACTGGTGTTTGGGTGTAAAATGGAAAGCATGGCTCACAGAGCCTCGTGGCTAAAAACCTGCCTGTTTGTTTTCCCTTAAAATGTTTTTCACTCGCCCGTAAACAATCGTTACCTCAACGAGCCGAGGGATGATGTGATCGGTGGTCCGGTGACGCTCGTCAAGCGCAATCCTGCCGCCTTGGGCTGCTGGCGGTTGTCCCACGGGAGTTTACCAATAGACAGTCGTGTTAGTTGCCAGCTAAAACATTCGCCGCACAGATTCTTTTCAGTCTGCTCCCTCTAGCTGTGGTCTTCTTTATCTCCCGGTTCGGCTCAACCTCCAGTTGCATTCAGCACGACCTACAGAATCAACTCTTTTCTCCTTCAGAATCCCAGCTCACCCTCTCCACTGCCGTCCCGCTTTCAGCGGGCAAGGTGAATATTATGTAAACCCGTGCCTATAAATAGTCTGGCCCAGGATCTTTTGTCTTTACCTGCTCACTCTTAGACCAACAGTTTTATTTCTGGAGAGCCTGTGGAAGCGGTGCCATGCAGAGGGCCCGTTTCCATAGTTACTTAGCGAGAGAGGCGCTACATTCTTAGTCGGTTTCCTCAGAAAAGCAGCCATCGTTTGAATAGGCTCGTTCCTTTTCACACTGTGGTTCAGCCTCAGAAAAGGCATTGAAAGAGCTGAAAGCTTCCAATGGCCAACAGTTGTGAAGTCTGCTCTGCATGGGTTGCGGAATGTTTGCCGTCCAGCACGAACAACTATTTTACAGACTTAAACCGTATCCTGATCTTTGACTGTGCAAATCGTGTGGATCTCTCTTGTGCCTCGTGTAATTACTGTATAAATAAGACGCTCATTAGTTAGTGTGTAATGCCTCGATAACTGCAGGTGGTTGGAACCAGGCCAGATTTGCTCTGATACTATTCAGCACAGCTGAGGTTAAATTTAGAGCAAAGAATCCAAATGCAGATTTGTACTATTGTAATGGGCATTCATGCCGATGGACTTCCATTGGCGGAAATATACAGTTTAACTAAGATTCCCATAAAGGAACCGTACAGGTGGCTAAAGTCATCAACGGGAGGATCTGCACCTCTCATTTAAAGACGACCGTCACTCACAGCTATGCCTCAAGCTAGATGGGTAGAATCTATCAGCCGGGGTCCAGTCACAACCCTTATGTGTCTGATGTAGGCATGTTTAGCTTGGTAGGAAAGCGTCAGATGCTGGCACCATCGGGAACCAGTAAAGGGGTACGACGCTGTGGTGTGGCCGGTGTGGACGTAGGGACGGGATTGACAAAAGTGTCCTAAGAAAGAAAAGTTTATAATTACAGTTAATAAAGAGCAATTAAATAAATATTAAGGCAGAGAACATATATAACAAGACAGAACTTTATAAAATCAACTTGTATTATGCTGGGGGCAGTACGGTGGTTCGGTGGGTAGCACCGCTGCCCCACAGCAAGAAGGTCCCGGGTTCAATCCCAGGGTGAAGCGACCTGTGTCCTTTCTGTGTGGTCTGCATGCCCTCCCCGTGTCTGCGTGGGTTTACTCCGGGTACTCCGGTTTCCTCCCACATTTTGAAGACGTGTGGATTAAGCGGAAGATAATGAATGAATATTATAAAGGGTACTATAAAGCAGAGAATAGAAAACTATATGATTTAAGACAATAATGAAAATAAATATTGTATAAATAAACGAACAAACGTGCCTATCAGCTCTTTTTAGGCCAGCTCTTAGTTTAATCCAGCTGCTGTTCAGTCAGTTCTAGTTCTTGTTTGCTAATTGTTTTTGAAGACTTAGTTTGATGTTTATGTTCTCCAAGCCGAGTAACGAAAATAGAAACACAAATAACAGTAAATACAGATTCAAAATGTGTCTCCTGTCATATATTGTAACCTGCACAGTGGAGACCTACATAAGAAAACCCTCAAGATTTCCTTAAGAAATGTTTTTCCTTCCTTGCAGGCTTTATTTTATGATGATGGCATTCATTACGATGGTTATAAAGATATATTAAAGATATTATGTTATAGATCTAGATAGATATTATATTAAGATATTATCTTCATATTTAACTTGTTTCATGTCTTTATTGATTATTATTATATTACCTTAATTTTCTTTATTTATTCAATCAATAATTACATTTAAATGTAGGAATTAGGTATGAATGTGAATAAAAACTATGCCATTTAGGGTTTGCGAACAGATTCATTCTATTTACATGACTTAAGAGGAAATGAGATTTTGACACCGGACAAAATGCCTTCTGGGACCCATTAAGTTTAAACTCTGAGGCTCCACTATATTAGGAGACGATGTGCCGCCAAGGACCTCCCACTAAGGACTCTTTTCGAATCTATTTTGCTTTATAATTTAGTTTATTTTCAAATTTTTCTATTACTAATTAAAAATTTTATCATGAATTTGTTATTCATTTATTAACCTAATTTTGCAACAATTTAATATACTTTAAGTATTTATTTAATCAACATCTAGGCCAGCCATGGAGGTCAGGTCCCTGCTGAGTCTTGGTCCTCCCAAGATTTTTTTCCTACCATTTTAGGGAGTTTTTCCTTGCCACTGTCGCCCTAGGCTTGCTCAACTTGGGATTGGCCTTTTAAGCTGCTTTGAGACAATGCTACGTTGTAAAAAGCACTATATAAATAAAATTGAATTGAATCAAATCTTAATACAGGATACATCATTAGGCAGAATATCTTATGCAGTTTAATTGCTATGTTAATAAATGTATGCCTTTCCTAAATAACTTTTATTCTTTTATAATGCAGATAGGGTTTAGAAGTGAAAATAAATTTAACGGTGAGTCTATGTTTCATGTTATGCTGTTGTCATGTCTCACCTAGTGCCAAATAAAGGAATGTAAATGAGGTATTTTGTAGGCATGTATTTATGTTATGTGCATTTATTACATTTTGTGTTTTCCATATCTGTGGCATTTAAGACCAATCTCATTGTTGTGGCAGCTCATTCACGCTTTGCATGCCACCAACAGACGTGACTGACGCGATAAAATTCTTCAAAGTCAAAATTCTTCAATAAACATGTTTACTGGTAAAATAGATCAAATACAAATAAAACATTAACAATATAAGCTGTAAATTCCTATAATAGTCAAGGTCTAATTGGTTGGTTGGTCAGAAAACTGTATCAGGTTTTAATAGGCATGGATCTGTGATTCACTTAAAAAGGAGATTCCAGGAAAGAAAATACACTGCTCACAACAATTAGGGGATATTTCATTTAGAAATTTTTGTGAAAGTATAATTCAATTAAGATGTCACATTACTTCTGTTTCAAGTTCACAGTGACTGGCAATGGGGTGCTTTACTTTAAGTGATAAAAAGTATTTTCAATGAATAACATTTAAATCCTCATAAAAATGCAGACTTATTTTTATAATCATGCTACTCACTTCAGGCAAAATTCAGTGCCGAGCAGGAAAAAAAGATGCACTAAATCCACACAGCACATCAATTCAATAAAATAACAAATATCACAAATGAGGTACCTATTATTGGCTGTTTAACAAAGATTTTATGCAAAGCAAATATGTCTGCAGTTACAAAAATTATTGTACTTTGTCAACAGTTCTTTAGGGAGAAAAAAATCTTCACTTTGTATTTTTATCTATATCTGTACATGTACACATTATATATATATATATATTATACTCAACATGTATACAGTGGGTGTCAAAGGTCTAAAAAATGTATGGTAATTAATGCAATATTTTTCATTTCAACTTATATAACCAGCAAAACCAATTTAAGGGAGTAGTTGAGTCACGTTAGTATTTGGAATGTCAATCTTTTGCCATAACAACATTAAACACTAGATAGAGTTGGGATGGTAAACATTCAGAAATTTAGTAATGCGTTTGTAGCCATTCAAAAAGCCATCTGTTCCTTGCATTAAGAATAGCCAACAATTAATAATTAGTCAATGTAAAAAAATCCAAATGCTTTAGGAAAGGTTTTCTTAAAACTTGACATATTTACCATTGGTTTTAATTAACTAAACAGCCTTGCATCCGTGTACCAAAAAGGAATATTCACGTTTATATGAATATGTCCAGTGGCAGTGCAGCCTGCTGCGAGACCGTGCCCCAGGTGCTTCAAAGTTGCACTTTAGACTGTATAGGAGCTCAGTTATGCCCTGTTCCAAATTTGGGAGTTGTCTGGACTAGCATGCTGCATTATTTATCGCTTTGATATTCAAGTTATTTAAGAAATATATTTGTATGTTTTTTTTTTGTTTGTTTTTTCATTGAGATCTGATGTATTATCAAAGTGTTATATTGTACTATTAAACATTTTTACATTTTCAGTTTATATTCTGCTTATTCTTTATTCAGGTCTATTGCTGCACTGAACTAATTGTAGTTGTGCGATTACAGACTGTAGTCCACATCTGTTTTTCTGCATACTTTGTTGGTCTTATTTAATCCATTTTATAATCATCGGGACCAGCACAGGTGAGGTACTGTTTTGGTGATTGATCATTCTCAGCACCATAGAGATATATAACCGTTCATACTCCTAAAACTATATGATGTAAAATCCCATGACTCTGGCACACTGCCGCATATCGGACATGCATTCAGCTTCAATAACACGTCCCAAATTGGAACTAAAATTGTCAGTTTACACTTCCCGATAACACATCTCTGTCAGGTATTGTAAAAAAGCTTTTGGGCCACTTTTAGCTACTGTGTGAGCATAGCATTAAAGACATCTGCACAAATCTTTTGGCCAGATTTGTGCAACTGCCTCGAGCAAATCCCCAAAAACACCATACAAACAACTATATGAATATGAACACAAATGTTGTTTGTATTTTTACCTAAATAAAAAATTTTATGAAACAATCTGCTATGTTATGTTATAGATTGCATAGATTACTAAAGGCTTTATAGAGTAAATAAACAAGCTTAAGTAGAGTAATGAGTAATGGGATTATTTTTACCAGGAAGTCGTAAGAAGTACCACATTAAATTTTTAAGTAATTTGAAACTACCCCTTAACGAAATACATACAGTTGATATATATATATAGATTATTAAATAGATACATACATAAATGTGTATGTATATACATACGTGCAAGGTTTTCTCTATTTTTTTGTCATATGCATTAACAGAATGGCTAAAGAAAGTGGAAAAAGCAGAGACAGAGAGGCAGATAGGCAGACAGGAAATGCAAGTACATTCACACTTGGAGTACACAGCAGCAGGACTTATCACTGATATAACTGATGAGATCAAACTGGATTTCTGTGCTTCTTTTTTTCTCTGTTCACTCCCTGTTTCTCCTTCTCCTGCTCACTCCATGACTCAATTTTTGTAGCCCTCGCTAACAAGTGCCTGCAGAGCTGCTTTAAGTAGAAAGCAAAGCAATTTGCACTCTGACAGACACTCCGCCATCTTGTCTGTTCTCTCTAGGCTCTATCTCCAGAGTAGAGAGAATGTTTATGATAAATCCCATCAGTCATTTTACACTCCAAGTTGTAAGCTAACAATATTTACATTGGCAGTCAGCAGAGGAAGCCTGGACCATTTAATTTCTCCAGCTCTGTCAGCTTGACATGTCAGGGTAGCCCAGGTGAAGCACTGCAAACTGTATAATTGCAAAAAATCGAGAATGCCTTGTGCATGCTAATATAGACATGTCAGAATTTTATGTATGATGTTAGACTGAATAATAAAGAGGTATGTAACTCTTGACTAGAGCAACTGTCAGCAGTGTGTTACTAATTTGTGGTTGCTAAAAAACATCATTATCATATTGAGCATGGCATTAAACAATAACTAAAATCTATCATAATCAATGCAAACAGCAAAACAAAAACACACCATGCTTAATCAATTATTTATCTACACCACAGCAGACCATATTTAGAATTGAGTTAAATGTGCAGTTAAAACCTGTATCACAGAGATTTGAATGACCTTGAAATACCTTAGTAGTTTATAATAGAATTACATAATAACACAATAACCAACGTTACTATGAACTACATAGTTGGACTACAAAAAATGACATAAGAATATTATAAACATAGTTACAATAAGACACCTTGTAGTTCATGTGAGAATCATGGTAAACTATACAATAATTACAGTTACTACAAGAGTAAAATCTTTCATTAATTTACATTTTATTAAGTTAAGTTTTCATAAGGGAACTGTTGAGGAATTCTGAAAAGTATTCACACATACACATTCTGGGTGATAGATCTGGATTTCCTAATGAATCCCTGAATTGTTTAAATATTTATTTAATCATATGAAACCCCTATGACTTATTTCTTACTGCTTAAGATGATGGAGTCAGTTATATTTCAAATATTATGTATGTCTACTCGACACACCCATTGTTTGTAAAAAATATTAACATTAATACATACAGTTTGATAAAATTACAAATAAGCATTGTGTGTGTTCTAGATAGATCTGGTACACTAATAATAATTAGCTATTAGCATGACATATGCTTGAATAATACTGATAAATTCACAAAATCATCTTCACTGCCAACTATTTAACAATAGCACCATACTTCACACTAGAGTTTTATTAAGTTCTCACAGACATTTAACAACTTCTTTAAGGAGCTCTTTTGTCCTCCACTTGTTGGCTGTATTAATGGCACCTGTTTGACTTTCTTTGGCCTATCTGTATAAAAGACACTTGTTTACAGCCTCAAACAGTCAGACTCCAAACTCAACCATGGCCAAGACAAAAGAGCTGTCAAAGGACACCAGGAATAAAATTGTAGACCCGCACCAGGCTGGGAATAGTGAATCTACAATAGGCAGAAAAGTTGGTGTGAATAAATCAAGTGTGGGAGCAATTGTAAGAAAATGGACCATTGATACCAGCCTCACACAAGATTCCATCCAGTGGGGTCAAAATGATCATGAGATTGATGATCAAAAATCCCAGAAGTACACAGAGGGACTTGATGAAGGACCTGCAGAGAGCTGGACCAAAATAACAAAGGCTACCATTGGTAACACACTACGCAGAGGAACTCAAATACTGCAGTGCCAGGCGTGTCCCCTTGCTTAAGCCAGTACATATCCAGGCCCATCTGAAGTTTGCAATAGAGCATATGGATCATCCAGGAGAGGGTTGCAAGAATATAATGCAGTCAGATGAAAACAACCTTTTTGGTAAAAACTTAACTTGGAGAAAGAAGAATGCTGAGTCGCATCCCAAGAACACTATACCTACTGTAAAGCATGGGGGTGAAATATCATGCTTTGGGGCTGTTTTTCTGCAGATTGTCACGATGACTGATCTGTGTTCAGGGAAGAATAAACAGGGCCATGCATTGTAAGATTTTAAGCCCAAACATCTATCGGTCAGTGAGAGCATTGAGGATGGGACATGGATGGGTCTTCCAGCATGACAATGATCCCAAACACACTGCTCGGGCAACGAAGGAGTGGCTCTGTAAAAAGCATTTCAATGTCCTGGCATGGCCTAACCAGTCTCCAGACCTCAACCCCTTAGAAAATTTGTGGATGGAGATGAAAGTCTGTGCTGCCCAGCGACAGCTCCAAATCATCACTGCTCTAGAGGAGAATTGCATGGAGAAATATGCCTAAATACGAGCTACAGTGTGTGCAAACCTTACCTAAGATAAATGTTTGACCTCTGTCATTGCCAACAAATGTTATGTTACAAAGTATTGAGTTAAACTTTTATCATTGACCAAATACTTATTTTCTACCAACATTTACAAATAAATTAACTAAAAATCCTACAATGTGATTTCCTGGATTTTTTTCTCACTTTGCCTCTCATAGTTGAAGTTTACCTGAAAATTACAGACCTCTCTCATCTTTCTAAGTAGGAGAACTTGACTAAATGCTTTTTTGCCCCACAGTTTATACATCTCTATAAGGTTTATCTACAGTATTTGTCCGGTTGCTTTGCCATTTAGATTTAATTGGGAATACAGTATGCATACTGTATCTTCCAAAATCGTATACATATGAATGACTCATAACTATGTCCTCTATGTCCCATGGAACAAACATAATTAAAATTATATTTTAATACATACAATGGTTTATCTGATGTGTTTTAGTGCTAAACCACTGGGCTATGGTTACAGCTAATAGTTTAAATATACCTACATACTCATTCCTGTCATCTTCTGTTCTATAATTCTCATATTTAGCTGCATATAAATCTTAACTGTAAACTGTACTATAGTATGGTAAATGCTACTTTTGTTTTGAAGTATTTTAATACTTTGTTAAATAACAGTTATATATTATATAAGTAATAAGTTAAACTATACTTAGTAATAAAGTGGCACACTCCAACGGTTGGCATATTCATATAGTCAGAGGTACTTGGGTGCTGCAGCAGTCGACTATATTAACCTACCACTGCAGTAAACCACGTGCAATTCCTTCTGACCAGATCACATACAGGCACAGTCAGGGGGATCATTCCTGTAATGGACTGTTATTTAACAGAATAACAAAATGGTTTTATATCTATTCCCTGTGTTGTTTAGGATAGGCCCCACAACCATGACCATTGCAACCTTGTAGATTAAAAACGATTAAAAAACTATATTAATTATTAAAAATTCAAAAGTAAATAATGTGTATATATGTTTGGATAAACTTTGCCAAATATATACAGTTCATCTGATACCAAACTGAGGATTCAGGTGTTTTCTTTCTGCAGACTCACCTTTGAGGAGAGCAAAATATACACAGATCCTTCTCCAATACCCTATGCATTAGTAATATTGTATATTTTTATGACATACAATGTCAAGTAACATTGTTACTATTCACTAATGTATATCTTTGTTAAACAAGGTCATTAACCTATGTTTGTATGTTACTAACCTAGAAAGCAGTTGGGGTCACCTAGTTCAGTAGATTCTTGTAGTTTCCAAAATAAGTAACGGCAATCAACCATGATAGTGTGAAATGCATTTTATTCTTGCTGTAATACCAGCCCATTTCAGGCCTTTAGTTTGCCGCTAAAGGGACTGCTGGCACATTACGAATGCAAACCTTCAAGCGTTGCAAACTAAAGCAGATTAGACTAAGGCTGAATGTAGCTTTTGGGGCAGTCCATAGTAGTACACATGGCGGAATCACTGATTCACAACATGTGGTTGATCACCAGCAATTTCACAGAGCACAGGAACCACATTTATACAGCCTGCCTTTAAATCACGCCTCTCATGTACATGGTCAGCCTTTAATCCTTTGCTTTTCCAGCTGGCTGTTTCTGATTCCTGAGAAACATACGTTTTGGCTGACTGCCTCCAAGACAGTTACACACTTTCAGCAACAAGGATATTTGGCGGTAGATTCAAGCTAGATCTTCACTGGTTTTGGCTGCACCTTAATATTTCAAAGAACAAAATGTTTTTATGCTGATATTGTGATTATTCTGTGTATTTTATTTTCAGTTAGTTGTTCACCCTGTAACAGTAGGGTTGTAAACTGATTGTTATGTACACCAAATTGTCAACATTTTATTGTTATTGTGTAAGTTCTTAGTAATCCAGGGCATGGTAGACTTGATTGTTCTGTCAGTGGCAGCCGGACCTCTCATCCAGTAACACTACACTTATATTAACATTCATAATATTCTAATATTAATATTATATATTGCTTATATTTTGCTGTTATAACCTCATCCACTTTTCATAATGGCTTACCATAACGAATTTGGAATGTATTTGTGAGATTGGGCACTACACTTTTTGTATTCATGAAAATCATCCATTGTGTCCAGTAGTTTTAACGGTGAATTAATGGTAATGGTAAATTATTTTGTGTGGCCGCAAAATACTCCACTGTGTGATGGTCCATCCCAGTTGCCCTAAAAATTTAATGCAGCCACAGGTAATATAATACTTGTATTAGTGTATAATATCATAGTATTTTGTGGCATTTGTAAATTTAAATGTATAGTTTAATGCTTCACAAAGGTTTGCTAAATGAATGCCTTGACCATGTACTGTTAGTAATTTATCAGATGCCTTATCCAGAGAAACTTTTAACTAACTTAGCAATTATGATTTCGGGGTAAGATTTGAACCTTAAACCTTGAATCCTCTGCCTACGTTTGTTCCTCACATGGATACTGATTTTGTAGCAAATGTCTCCCAACTTTTTTCTGATTTGTTGTTGTGTTTGTTCTCTGTTTAATCTCATAGTAGACTGCAGGGGATGCTCTTGTCTGTCTTACTGCCATTCTCCCTTTTACTCACCCTTGAGGAACCACTAGCTGCCAAGCCTCTCCTCTCCATCTGCTAGCACTCTAACAGGAAAGCTAGTTATCGGTGGTCAATCTTTTGTGACAGATGCTTTGCGCACTGTCTGGTCTAGGCTAATATTGCATAGGCATGTGCAACTCTGCACTCAGAGATGTGTCTATTTGATATATATATATATATAATATATAATATATCTAATTGTTTTCTAACAATTTCAAATTGTTAGTATTTATAAGAAATTATATATTTCAAAACTGCAAATTGAAGTGCTTCACCTAACTCAAGGATGGGCAGCCAAACATTGTGGAAGACAGATTATGGCAAGTATTGCTAAAATTAAACACAATAATTTGTTAAATGCCTTAATTATATGAAATAATACCAGTGCTAATGTTGTCTTTCAAAAGTTTGATTGTCATGCTGTAAGGTGAGCACTGAGTTAAAATGAACTATCTACAAATTCTAAGGCTCATCACAGACATGCAAGTTTGTTAAACTGAAGCCTTTATACTGATAATAACTACTTCCCAAGTGGCCATTTTCCTTTTGCTGTAGTTGTGAAGTTTAAGCTAGCTATTGACCCCGTACAGTCAGATGGACTTTTTTTTATTTCTATTCCTGCTGCTCCATTGCAGGGTACAAAAGCGTCGGCGGCTGTTTGAGCACCACAATGCTATTTTAGTGATGAGCACGTAGCAGCTGCCAACACCACACTTCAGCCCCAGGGCCTGGACAACGTTTCAATGTAATTAAAACAGACTGAGAAAGACAAAATGAAAGATAAGCTGGCCTCAGTGGGAGGAAGTGAGAGAGGCAGCAGGTTGCAGAATTGTAAAAAGTAAGTGCATGCAGCTAAAGCTGGGCCACTGCCACCAGTGTGTCTACGAGAACAGACAATGGTTGCATCATTAATCTTGGAATTCACCTGAATGCAGACAATTTTCATACTCAAGACATTAGCATTTTTATATACTGTAAAAATAGAAAGCTAGCATTTTTTTATACCCACTGTTTTTGAGATGTGCTGTTAAAACTTTTCTGACTGCCATCTGTTCAAGTTGAGCACTTTACACAGTCAGCCTCAGCTGGAAAGAGCAGACATTATCAAAATTAGCTTATATTTTCAACGTCTAAAGATTTCTGCATTGCTTACGTACAGCTCTCTATCCAGCTGCACCAGCTGTATTTTTTTCAAGTGGGTAAGTGTAGAGAGCTAACAGTGTACTCACTCATATATGATGCATGCTCCAATTAATGTCCAAGGACAAAAAAAATGAGTAATGCATCAAAAAAATACAAATAAAAACCTTCCAAGCACGTTGTTAGAACATCATTAGTTTCCAAGGTCTTTATCGAGTTTATCAGAATTCTTATAATTCTTGTAAGCTTTTGTGTGTGTGGCACCAAGTACCACAATACATGTGTGATTCATCAGTAACCAATGTCTAAAAAGCTAGAAATTAAGCATTGCGTAATTAAAACGTTGAAAATCAAATATGTTCACTACAGATGTATTAAGTCAACAACAACAAAAGTTAGGAAGGTTGGCTAGGAAGGTTAGGTTAGGAAGTCCCATCAATGCCAATATTTTAATCTTGAGCCTTGGATAAGTCTGCTAACCTTTGACTGCTTGAACTGTGCTTCAGTTGTAATTTTGCATTCTTGCATTATTTAGCTGCCAACTGAATAAATCATTTTAGATATTCAAATATATTTGAACCAATTACACTTGTACAATTATAAACACCCCTTTTAACTACAGAACTCTGCTATTTTAACAACAGTCCTAATACAGTTAACACATTCATTAATATAAGGCTTGCATTTCTTGGATTTTCTATATGCAACAACTTTATAAGTTATTGTTTTCAACAAGGTAGTTCATCAACTTTCGGTCCTACTGACCTTAAACAAAGTCAATTGAAAAAAGAGAATTGGTTTGCCAACTTTGGTCGAGAACTTGGCTGGCTTGCATAATATTTTGTCCTTAACTCGATCCGACACCATGAAAAAGAATCGGAGTGTCAAAAGTAAGCCAGGCTTTATAGTCTAACATGGCAAGCTGACCTCACAGTCATGTTCCAAAAGCAGACGTGAAGCCATTATAGAAGAATAAAGGTTGTTGTAGTAGCAAAGGTGGGGATGGGGTATCTTAGTGGTTTGCACATTCAGCCTGGGCCTAAGCATAAACTGAGAATTAGCACTAATGTAAACAAGGCAGAAATCAGGCAAACCCATACAGACTATTTTTAAATACAAACCAACCTCTTTCCTCTATTGAACTGAACACCTTAGACAACGGTCATAGCTTTGCTGGTCTTTTCCCAAAGTCTGATCATAAAACTCATAACTCAAACAGTGGGGAACCCTCAGTGTGATTTATTATTAATCAATTAGTATATGTTTGTTATTAATCAGTTTTTGTTTATGACAAGAGAAATGTTATAACAATGCTCTGGACAATGTAGTTTGACCAACTGACCTATTGCATGTCTTGTCTTAGCATGGTAAAGGTTTTTATAGTATATTTTTATAGTATGTTGGTATATATTTCATGGCTATTTGCTTATGTGTAAACTACTTCTACTACTGTACTGTTTTTAAGTATTTTAAGTTCCTGCTAGTCATAACATCTAGTAGCTTTGGTTTAAGCCCTAACACATTAAGCTAACTAACTGTCAATTAGTAGTTGATTATTTTGATTAGTGTTATTTACCTAGCTAACTTAGCTTGAACACACTTTGGTAGTGAAGCTAGCATAATTCAAGATCAAGTGTTGCTAGTGAATGCGCTTTAATTTAACTAAACCAGATGCTTCATTTGGCCAAGCAGGGATACCTAGCCTTGGGCATGACATATTCTATTTTCCTCACTACAGATCCATGCTAGTACCCATTTTCATATGTAGGCTGTTGTTACATAATGACCTTTCTAACTATATTAAAGGTGTGAATATATTACTGTATGCATTTTATATCCATATGTTTATTTTTAGAGTAATGTACTTTTGCAAGTGCTTCATCTGCCCAAGCAGATGCTTTTTCCATCCAACCCGGAGCATTGATATCTTCCGGACTACCGCACCCTAATAGTACAAATACGTAAACAAAATACATATTTTTTTTATTTTAAATAATTGCTGTTGTCCATTGCTCCATAAAAAAAAAAGATAATGTCTGTACAGAAAGCTCAAGCCCTTAGAAAGATGCTGAGATATTATGGTAAATCTAGTGCCTGGATAAAAGTGACACCAGTGTTTATGTGGCACAGCAACATTTTGGTGGGGCACTAGGCAGCTTCATGTATTGCATTGTATTATATTGAATTGTGTTGTATTTTCCTGTATCTAATCATGAAAACATGAATGTAGATAAAATATATAGAATCCAACTTAAGCGAATCTACAAACAGAATAAAACAAGGGCCTTAAGAAAAAGTTTGACCTGAGAGCACTGGCCATCAAACATAAAGAAACTGAAAAATGTCATGTGGTGTGTGCGTGCGAGCTTGTGTGCACACTGTAATAGGAATGGAAGTAAATGGAGGAAGTGTGATGCTCTGAGTGATAATGCACTGGTATTCCCTGATGGTAGTCATATCTTTCAGCACATGTGCTGCCAGATTGCACACATTGTTTGTGGATGAACCGAGGAGTTGAGAAGGTGTTGCCCTGTCCTTAAAATTCATTGTATCTCAATTCGGTCAAGAATATGTGAAATGTGCTAGAATAATAAGACAAATCCACAGTGGCTCTATCTCACAACTTACAGTTCTTCAAGGACCTACTGCTAACATGTTAGTGCCAAATAACACCCCTGGCAGCACTGTATAGTCAATGCTTTGATTTTACAATCAAATTTGATATTATTTTCATGTAATTGTTGCATTTGGTAGCATAATGCTGTTGCTATCTCGTCTGAATCATAGCAAAGGTCGATACATTTTTCTGACTACAGTAACGTTATTATTATGTATTTTGGTGTGCTGAATCTAAAAATCACATCAGTGTCCTCCAGTCACGTCTCATCTACTCATATACTCTTGTAGTAAAAAAATTGTAATTATTATTTAGATGTGCTGAATACTCAAAAAGATAATTAATCCGCAGAAAGACAAGCTGAATGTGCAAAAAGAAATGCTAAATATGCAGTCAGTCTAACTAATACAAAGACTGATAATTAAGTAGTTTCAAGCTGAGGTTGGCATTTTATGGCTATATAAGCACCGTAAAAACCGAATGCAGCATTCAGTAATTTAAGATGATTAGAATTGGGATTAGAGATTTGCAGCAAATTCACTTTGTTAAATTTCAAATGACAGATATATATGACTTGGTACAAAAAGCTTATCATGCACTGTGGAGATAAACTTGGTAACCTGTAAATACTTTGGGCACCACAAAGTGTGCAGGATGTTGTGAAAGTCTGAGACAGTGGACTAAATGTCTATATCTAGGTATATAAGTTATATCTATAATATTCAACTTTAATCAAGCATGTCTCATTTGTAAAAATATTTGACATATTGCATAATCTTTCAGCCAAAAATCTGCAAAAATAGTTAGGTCAGTAGAAAACCTTTTTTTTTTTTTTTTAAATGTGTGTTTATTTATTTATTTATTTATTTATTTGGCTTTTTTTAACGTCGCTATCGGCATCAGCGGCCATGTAAGTGACACACACGAGGTTATATCCATACACAAGGTTATCTCAACACCAGTCACATATATATACACGAGTCAATGCCAATTTGGAGTGATCAATTAACCTAACACGCATGTCTTTGGACTGGAGGACATGCAGACTCCACACAGAAAGGACCCAGGTCTCTCCACCCTGGGACTGAACCCAGGACCTTCTTATTGTGAGGCAGCGGTGCTACCCACCGAGCCACCGTGCTGCCAATGACCATATATAGTGTGGGTATAATGACCATATGTAATTATGAAAGCATCACTGTTCTAGAGTTTGAAGAACTTCGGTCAGGAATGGTATTTTGGAAGGGTAGCAGCCAACAAACCATTTTATAAGAATTCATACCCTTCTTTCCCTGTCCTTTTTTAATTTTGTGTATTAATTTACTGTATTTTCTGTTTGAATCTTACCGGCTAAAAACAGAAATAATTGGGACAGTATGCTATTTAACAAAATATTCTATTAACTGCAGACAGTAAGAACCTGAAAGAAGAACCTTTTGTCTGATCTACTTAATTTAATTTGGTAATGAACATCCATTCCTATATTTCAGGCCTGAAACACATTTTGAAAAAAGTTGGGATAGAATAACTAAATAATGTTATGTTATGTAAACATGATTATTGGGTTCAAATGCAGCATGGAGAACACGGCGTCCATTGTTCAACTTCTCTGGTCTCAGAGGAATTTGGGATGAACTATCACACAGTGAAAACATGTATTCTGGTCAGATGAATCCGTATTACAGCCCTTTCTTGGAAAAAAAAAAAAGGTACTGTGCTCTAGACCAAATACGAAAAGAGCAATCAGACAAATACACTGATATGTTAAAGCAACATTAATTCCTGTTCCAGAGACATCCATGCATTTATCAACAAGGCAATACAAAACAAGTCAAATCAGAAAACGTTAGGACTGAAATACAGAAATCCCTTTCATTCTTTCTTTGAACTAAACTGTTTTGAAACATTTTAATATTGTTCTCATACATTTGTTGACAAATGGCGATCCGCTGCCCAGCTACCAACTTTTTAGGGATGCTTATTAACAAATTGACAATTAACGGTGGCTCGGTGGGTAGCACCGCTTGCTTCACAACAAGAAGGTCCAGGGTGGAGCGGCTTGGGTCCTTTCTGTGTGGAGTCTACATGTCTACACGTCCCCCGTGTCTGTGTGGGTTTACTCCGGTTTCCTCCCACAGTCCAAAGACATGTGTGTTAGGTTAATTGGCATCTCCAAATTGTCATTGACTTGCGTATACAAAACACCCCAGCCGTGTAACTGGAAACAGCTGCACGCCAGTCAAGCAATGGTAAATGGGGAGAGGTGGAGAAAGCAATGATAAACTACTCCACTATCCTGCCGAAATGGATCACAAAGGATTGATCACATTGATCACATTGATTGACTGATTGACAGAAATGTGTAGAGATTGATGATCCATCAAGTGACCGAGGGTTGGTTGCGACTGTACGGTTAATTCCATTTCATTTTAAAGTGACCCTTAGTGTGTGACTGTGTGTGTGCCCCATGAAGGATTGGCAGCCCATCTAGGGTAGTTCCTGCCCTTGTGCCCGGAGTTGCGGGGTTTGCGCCGGCTGGCCTGCAACCCTGTGCCCTGTGTGGATTAAGCAGAAGATAAATAATGCTAATAAAAATGCTGTAATGCTGTAGTCTAATGTGCATTATTATTTACACTTTATTCAAGCTGATATAAAAAATACATACAAATTGGAGAGTAACACATTGGTGTGTGTATTTTGCAGTGCTAAGCTCAAGAGTCAATTGGATTTACTGAGATTGTTGAGCCTTCTGGCTCGTGTTTTTTTTCAGTGCCCTCTTGTGGTCATTAAACAAACACAATGCACTCAAACAATATTATATCTGTTTTGTGTTTTTTGCATTGCATGCTCATACTTTTTTAGAACCGCTATATCAAATTTAGGCTCAGGAGCAGGGGAAACACATATGCGCGTCACGCATTTACTTAAGAAATGAGACGATAAAAAATAAAACCAAAAAATCTTTGAAAATAAAACATTTTTTTTAAATAAATATGATGAGTATCCCACAAGAACTGCTGGATAATCTGATCGTGTTCATGCTGCGTCACTGCTGATGTGTTTTGGCACTCTTGGGTGACCATACACCCTACTGAACACAATGTGGGGGCACTCTGGTCCAGTTTAACATGCT
>JAVSBV010000096.1:1340684-1351959 GCA_033117975.1 Parotocinclus spilosoma
TTTCCACTGTCGCCATAGGCTTGCTCAAACTGGGATTGGCCTTTTTTAGATAATATACTGTTGTAAAGCTGCTTTGAAACAATGCTCCATTGTAAAAAGCGTTGTATAAATAATTTGTGATTGATTGATTGATTCAAAAAGATCATGGGTCCCAGATGGTAAGGTCTGAGTCCTTTCGCTATGTCCTTCCCGTGTCCACGTGGTTTCACTCTGGGTGCATCCGATTCCTTGCGCAGTCCCATGACATGCTTTAGGTGATTACCCCCAGTGTGTAAGTGTGTGTATGAGGGCATGAGTGTGTGTGCTAGTACTGATAGGACTATTGTTGCTCCAGTCTTGTGCCCTGTGCTGCCGGCAAGGCACCAGCTTCCCTGTGACCCTGTAAAAGGATTAAGCTGATGGACATTTGCACAGCGCTGTAGGTGTAAATGATTTTTAGCTTGCATTGACAGCTCGGAACTGTACGAATCCAGCATGTTTGAGGGAGTGTTTAATACGACTGTAAGGTGGCTAAAACTACATAAGAGCAGCTTAAACACAGCTTGCAGTATAATCACTGTCATCTGAATGCATGTTATGATGTATAGTTTTCCAGTGCGCTTTAAATAACTGCCCTCAGACGTCCATTACGAGCGAGTCGGCAGGTTTCGGTGCTTTTTAGTGCAGGAAATGATTCTCTGTTCTAATAACAGAGATGCTTTTGATGCTGTGAAGAATACTCCTTTTGTTCCGTTAACTTTTGATTTGACATTATATTTGGAGACCCAGGAGCGGTTCCATTTGCTATTTCAGATGTTTTGACCCACCTTACATGGTGACATTTCCGACTATATTAATAGTTACTCATGCTTAGAAATGGCTTAAGAGTCAAGTAGCTTTAATAGCTCTTGATGGCATGCGTCTGTCACGGAGAGCGGAGGCATCCTGTTGTAAGACGCCATCGTCCATTAACACAGAAGCTCAGCCGTAATGGGCGACACGGCTCTGGAAGTGCTGCACACCTTTGTTTTATACCAATCACACGCCATCATTACTTGTGAGGCGTACAGTTAGGGTTTTATGCACTGAGCCTGGGGCAAGAAGTGCGACAAGGTCAAAGATGTTCAACATGAATGAAAGCATTGCGCTCCAGCACGGCTTCACGGCCAAATACGCTTCTTTTCTCCTGCAAAAAAAAAACAAGCTGCAATATTTTCAAGCTCTCTCAGCTTGCAGGTGTTCGCCGATGCACGCTTTGGGGTTTGGGTAGGCACCTTTGCAATAACATGTGACCTTTTCCATATCCAATCCCAAACCACTTAGCTAAAAGTACCCTATTTTTAGTTTACAAGCATCCCTTCATAGGCTCTATAAAAAGCTCTATATATGTATTCTTTTTTTATTTTAGTCACGGTGACAGCATTTTGACAAGACCTTTTGCCAGTAGCCAAATTAACATACCGTGCCTGTTAAATCTATTAACATGCAAATCAATGCACGGGCTCAATAGCCTGTTGTCATACCTACTCTGAAAGCCCAAATAAGTTCTAGTGAAAATAGAAACACACAGACACACACGCACACACACACACACAAGAGCCATACTCGATAAGACATACTCTGTTACTATGGCAACATCTCTGGCTCAAGCTAAGATTGCAGAGGTCTGTATTATTGCCGCGGCTCATACATTCATGCAATGCGTCATTAATGGATTTCTTAGTGCAGAACAAATGATCAGGGTAAAGTCAGATTGGGCGGTGTTCAATTACAACTCCGTGGTATTAAAACGAGTGTTGATTTTTGTCCAGATCGAACTTACTGTAAGTACAGACATTATACAAAAAAGTTCATTCCGAAAAACCTCTAGGTTCCACCTGCAGACTTAACCATAGTTTGGGGGTCTAGTGGGGTTCAGGTACACTTGAGACAAGGGAAACCAGAAATAGTGTCCTTAAATATGTAAAAGTTTGTTCACCTTAGACATCTGTGAAATCAATACATTCATTTTCTTCAGGAGTGGAAACCAAAGTGGCAGACAAAGCAGCTTATAATTGCATATTATCTTCTGTTATCTTATTTCAATGCCCAACTGAGCAAGCCTAGGTTGCCAGTGGCGGAGAAAAACTCCCTAAATGTTGTAATGAAGAAATCTTGGGAGGACCAAACCTCAAAAAACTCCTTACTTAAAGTAATTTAAATAAACAGAAGACATAAATATCAACAGAGAGAGTAATTCAAATAAAGTATACTAATAGGTAGAGTAATATTAAAGTCAAAATGAAAAGTATATCAGAGTGGATGCAATAACTTAGCATTTCACCAAAGACAGTGGTGAAAATAAATGAAATATTGCATATAATAAAGTAAATGTATGCATAAAGACATTTTAATCTGGTACACAGAGTCACTGCAGGACCTTGTGTCCTCATTGAGAAAGTTTTGGTGGCATGCTGCGCTCAGTCAACGAGTAACTGGAGGGAGTCACTGCCTTCTGATGTGGTTTGAGTAATGGTTGAGTAAGGGCTGGAAATGATGATGGAAGAACAGCTTGGAACAGCTTGAGTGGAGCTGAAGTGGAGGGACATGTTAGCGTGGCACTGAAACTTATCAAGAACGTCTTAAAAGTGATAGAGTCTTATGAGACGTAGTTAGGATCATTGCTTAAGAGCCCAAACTTGAGCAGTCAGTGTTGGGACTTGAACCCTCAACCTTCTGCTCCATAGATCAGTACCCTAACCAGTGGACAGGTTTGGACTCCATGACTTTGCTGCAGCATTTATATGAGTAGAGATTTGATCATTTCAGATTTGCCTGTTGCACTTCAGGGTGGGTTGATCCCTCATCCTACATTCTTCTCCATCTCCTCCCATAATTAAAGCCACACAGAAGAACCACACCGGTTCCCTTAGTAGTGGTGCTAATATTAGTAGCAATATTCAGCAGTGCACAATTCCCAGTTTGATTTATGTCCGGAACGCTACCTGCGTGGAGTTTGCATGTTCTCTCTTTCTGTCAGGATGGGTTTCTTCCAGGTATTCTGGTTTTCTCACAGAATCGAAAAACAAGCACAAAGCATGCGAGTGAAATCCCATTCATTTCAACTGAGCTTTACAGGATTTAAACAAATTTTGCAAATCTACATCCAAATCCTTTAAAGAGAGACGACACGTAGATTTGCGTCCTTGACGACGCAGCAGGTCTGTTGACCAATAGCGCTGCAGCTTTGGCTGCAGTGACCTGAACGGCCAGGGCTCACTGAAGCCATGTGTAAGCGCAAAACTTTATATAACAACTACCATTTTCTCTCGGTATTAAGGTTGTCTGCCACTTCCCCTGTTCTTCTGTAGTTCTTATTTTTGTTCTTTGTATGGGGATGAGGAAGTTTGTGGGGGGTTTGTTTTATTATTCAGGTACTCTTTCGTGATTACATTGTGTACCGCAAATTTAAATGTTTAATTATGGTTTACCTGCAAGATTGTATTAGGGTGGGTGGGAGGGTATTTGTTGTTATATCTCTCCTTTGTTAGGGCCTTTTGGTTTTTTACTTACCACTGCGTGTTTGTTGTACTGTTATATATTAAGGCTATATTTGTATTTTGTGATATATATAACTGTATAAGAAAATGATGAACCCACAACCTTTTCTCTTTCATGGTTCAACGTCCCCTCCAAAGCAGAAGGAAAAAAAGCCATGCAAAAGGCAAACATCTAGCATGGCCTCGGCTTAACGCTGCAGAATATCCTTGTGCAAACATCTTGTAATAGCATAATACAACCAGAGGGGTCTTTAAATTCCTGAATGCCAAATAGTTACGGCTGCTTTAACGACCACCGCAAAACATATTTACTGGCAGAGGACGTAATTCAGTTAGTATTGCTCCTCTTTTATTACATCATACAGTCACTATATAATCACTGTCCAAGGGGATGGTGTCCCTTTAATTTCAGGCAATTCTTTTTAATATTTTGGTCACTGAATTAATCTTCGTAACCAGCTCATTTGTATTTTTGACCATGATGGGATGGTAATAACTGTTTAATCAGTATAATGTGGCTGTGTGTAAAGCTTTCATTTAGACACAGCAGTGGGAAACTGAATTGTTAACAGAATGCAATGGACATTTTATATACTGTACGTGTAGATAATGTAGCCAGTGTGCTTTCATACACATACAGAGCCCTTATCCTAAGGCTAACCCATAATTCACTGGGTGCAATTAGAGGTGCACGACGTACAGGACGTCAGATCATTGCAGAGTTCCATAAACGAGGCCCTTGATCCCAGCATTGCAAGCCGTGGCCTTTAGAAAGTGCTGCTTCTATCAGCTGCATCTTACTTCTGAGCCAGTGAATCTGCTGTGGGAGATTCATTTTAAGCCAACACCGTTGAAACAGGTTGCAAGCACACAAGCACACAACTTTTATAAGATTGTACAGGGAGTCATTTAACCTCCTTTAATCTGATTTCTGACCCGCTTTAGAGCTGCCTAGAGCTTCCTTGATCAAATGCATTCATGTTTTTCGTGAAGTAAAACCATTTGGAGCACCCAGTCTCATAGCAGAGGAAGCAAGTTGCACAAGCTGAAGCATGTAGCACATTTTTTTAAAATCGATTTACTGTTAGAGTCACTATCACCTCGCACTGGATGCAAACTTAAGAACTGTTGATCTTCATACTCTACCATCAGGCAGACTGACAGACAATTTAGGGATTTTCTGTTGCAGTGGGAACCAACTGTACAGGTGGAGGTGGTGGAGGAATAATGGAACTAGCTTGTGTTGTGTTTCACTGAACGGGGTGGCACAACTGTGGTGGGGCAGTGGTACTGGACTACTGATCCAGCATTACCAAACTCTTGCCACAGTTGGTATTTTTAGCAACCGTCAGAAGCCAATTGGTTCTACAACAATTCTAGAAGAGTGAACGCTGCTAAAAGAAGCAAGGAAGGAAGAGCAACTCCTAATGTCCATTCTTTTAAACTGAAAGATTTAATAAGCACATATTTATGTAAGGGTTGGTTGTTTTTAAGTAAGCTTATTTTTTCTCTTGTGTTGTGTATAGATTGTGGACACTGCTGGTCAACCAGCGTGGATATGTTCGCCAGCTAAACAAGCATAAACCAACTTGGACCAACATGGAACTTGCATATTATTGCTAGCTGACCAGCATTCAAAACACGTGCTGATCGTTTCTGTTTCCTTTATGTAGTAGTCATTGCATTTAGGCTTAGGCTCAGCATTTTATTAAAACATCTGGTTTAATCATGTTATAATCGTACTGTTTGCCAGCGATCATGTTGTAATGCTATTCAGATTTGAAAGAAATTAAGACAGATGCATTTCCCTATGCAGATTTTAGTTAGTTGCTGCCCCCTAGTGTTGGCCATGTTGATATGCAGGTTTCTTGTTCTATATCGCCGTTAATCTTTAAACATTCTGCTTATTTTTTCACGAAATGACACTTCAAGTTACATTTCCCTTACCTCATCTATTACCAATCAGCTTAATCTTTTTTTTATTTCTAGATTTAAGTTTGTTAAACACGAGAGTTCTTTTATAATACAGAAAATGAGCAAAGGAACAGTTCTGGGCCCACTTAAACTTTCCCTCAACCCACATACCGCCATTGTCTGAATACAGTGATGAACTTTATTATGACTGGCAACAGTTAATAGTGGTTAACATTACCCTTGAGGTTGCAATACCAGAGGCATAAGTGCCTAAACTGAGGCAAATTTGGTCCAAAACTCTATGCTCTCTTTGTTTACCTCAAATGCTTGTTATGGTAAAGCTGGATAATGTGCTGTACAACACTGAATCATTTTAAGGGGGGTTGGGATGGGAGGACATAGGTGCAGACTGGGGCCAGTGGCTATGTTAGAAGGGCCAGTTACTTTCTACATGAATGTGCATTGTTGCCACTTGTTCACAAGACTGCAGTACCACACTCCTATCAGGAGCATAAGGCAACCAAGCTTGTTGTAACAGGGATGCCAAACATCCCATCCGCGACATCACTGATACCCCTGCCCAAAACATTCATTCATTTCTTATCTGCTTATCCTAGTCACGATTGCAGGAGAACTTTATTCTTGTCTTGGTTTCTTCCTTCTTTATTCAGGGAGTTTTTCCTTTTCACTGTCGCCTTAGGCTTGCTCAATTTGGGATTGGCCTTTTAAGATAATATAAGATTGTAAAGCTTCTTTAAGACAATGTCCATTGTAAAAAGCGCTATAGAAATACATTTCATTTGATTTAATTTTGAACCATTGCCTAGGCGGCGACATAGGGGGCCGATCTATCCTAGGACGCAAACACTCACACACTAAGGGCACTTTAGAAACACTAATTAATAAACACTAACACGTCTTACATGTCTTTGGAATGTGCGAGTAAACCGGAGTACCCGGTGAAAATCCACCCATGGTCGGGGAGGACATGCAGGTTCCAGGCAAGCAGAGCCCAAGGCAAGAGATTTTGCGACTATGAGAAAGCAAGCCACGTAACTCCAAGGTTAAACCTTGAGATATGATCGTGAACATCAAATCATGGTACTTTTTGTGAACAGTCAGGGCTTTTCTTGGTGTTCGGCCATTTCAGAACAAAACTACTCATCTTCAGCATTGCACTTCTGATATAATGACTCAGTCCTCCCCCTAAACATACAGCTCACAAATGCAGCCTAGTTCCCATTCATGTTCTTTTTGGGCTCCTTGTTCATGGTTGCTGCATCTTCTTTACAGAAATGACGACGTTGTAGAAATGTCAAATGTTTGTGATTGTTAAGCAGAGGGAATGGGGGGTTGGCTAATAATATCCTTGCGAATAAAGAGCAACAGAAAAGTGCAGCACGTCTCAAATGGAGCCAATCAAAGCACAAAGGGATTTGAGAGGGTAGTAATTACACCATAGAGTACTTGTCATTTTTGATACGCCGGATAAAAAGAATGTGGAAGGACGAGTGTGTATGTGTCTGTTAACATGTCGAAAATAGCTGATTCATTATTTCTGATTTCTGATGGAAACGTGACTAACGTTGCCAGGAGCTCAAAGTTGTAAATCTCCCTATAAGGAAAATGTCAGGAATCTACAGGTTTTTACATTGTTTAAAGGAATATTTGAACGCGTACAGTTTCTATACCCAAGTCCTATGATTACTACGCACAACATTTTCATGATAGCAGTTATGAATCACCAAAGTGTAAGAGCAGGCATTGAATTCTGCCAGTAGAGACTTATTCAAAACTAGTCGTAACACTTTACTTTAAGGGCCTCATTTACAGCATTTAGTAGATGCTCTTATCCAGAGCGACTTACAATTAATACAGTCTTACAATCCAAGCAACTGTGAGTTAAGGGCCTCGCTCAAGGGCCCAACTGTGGCTGCTTGACAGAGGGGGGATTTGAACCCTGGACCTTCTGGTCCAGAGGCCAGTACCTTAACCGCTAGGCTACCACAGTCCCACAAACCACAAACGTCATGAACTCGTTGAAAAGTAAAGCTTTAGTAATGCTTGATTTACTACATGAATTTGTGTAATACTCCTGCATGAAGCACTAGAGCCTAAACTTGGATTCACTAGGTGTAGAGATGAGTATGCCATGGAAACGGTGCCAGTCCTGTTCAGGGATCTGTAAATGCATCAGTTAACCTACGTTTTCAAAAAGCAGGCAAGTTCAGGCATAGGTTTTCACACTCCACACGGGGTCCCACCTGGCAACTCTGGGCGCAAGGGCAGGAACAACCCTAGATGGGGTGCCAATCCATAGTAGGACACACACACACAAAGTCATGCCCACAGTCACACACTAAGGGCCACTTTAGAGATACCAATTAACCTAACACACATATCTTTGGACTGTGGGAGGAAACCGGAGTACCCGGAGTAAACCTGGACGGGACGTTCCTGCTGTGAGGCAGCGGTGCTACCCACCGAGCCACCGTGCTGCTTTAACAAAACAAAAAAATGTAAATATATCAAACAGAAACATTTTTACATAGCCAGACATCAGAATGGTGGCAGAACATCTCTAAAAAATGGCAGCACTTCAGTTTTTCACCTGATATCTGTCTTATCTATCTATCTATCTGTTTGGTGCTTATGTTTAAAGAACCACTGATTTAGATCCAGACCTCTAGATGATCTGTAGAAATGCACTTCCGAAGCTCTGTATAATCTCAACATGGTGACTCCAGAAAACCCACTCATTGTTTGCATGAATAATCCTTTGTTTAAGAAGCTTTGCCTTTCTTGACAAGTAACAAGTGCGCTTGAACTTGGTCCTCAGGTTTTGCTGTCTTCCATTAATATTCACAGCAGCTATTTACCAGATACCCTAATCCATACTATTATTATAGAAGTGCTTAAGATGCTTCTTGGTTGGACAAATAACAAAAACTAAACACATATAGTATTAATATATTCATAGGAAACTGTAGAATTAAACTTGCGTTTACTTGTGTTGGGGGGTTCATGGTATTACTTAGAGGCAGTTCTGCATTTAACCACCAGAGGCTGCTGTTGTCCGTTGAAGCTGTACTTGGCTATTAATTGCAGTTCTTTCTAGTCGAACAGAAATGATTTAGAGTTGCTGCTGGTTTTTTAGTCATAGTTAGTTACCATGGTTATTTATCTGTGGCTATTTAAGCGTGTTCATTTGCTAGTTTATATGGTTATTGTTATTGTGGTTAGAGTTAGAGTTGGGAGAACTGCCTCAAGGCAAATTAGATCAAACGGGCATCAAGTTGGCAGAGTGGTTAGTGCACCATAGCTGCTACCTGTGTGGAGTTTGCATGTTCTCCAGGTCCTCTGGTCTCCTCACACAATTCAAAGACATGCCTGTGTGTGTGTGTGTAATATAAAAATATGATATATATATATATTAGTTAACATGGTTTCACGCACAAAATCAGACTAATAGGTTTATTAGGGGTACCAAACCTTTAGTCAAGTCACAATGGAGTATTATCTCATAACAACAAATATTTACAAATAAAGTCTACACGAGCCTAGGGTGACAGCGGAAAGGAAAACTTCCCCAAACGCTATAAGGACGAAACCCTGAAAGGACCAGGATGTAAAAAGGGTCAGGGCAGCCTAAATATTATTATAAGAACTAAATGACCCAAATGAAAAGAAAGCAGAGGTTTAAATTAAAAAAATAAATAAATACAGAATAATGAGGGGATACCCCAAAATAAAATATCCCCCTAATTCTTATGAGCATTGTATAATAATATATAGGTTATAATCAATAAAACAGAGCACAATATAATTGTGTTTAATAAATAGAGAATACTGAACTTTTTTTTTTTATTATTAGACAATTGCATATATTCAAAATATACAGTATATACTGTGGTAGCTTGGTAGATAAGGTACTGGGTCCAGGGTTTAAATCCTGCATCTGCCAAGCTGCCACTGTTGGGTTCATGAGCAACATTTAACCCACAATGGCTTGGATTGTAAGATTTTGTAACTTGTAGGTAACTTTGGGTAAAACCATAAATGCAACCGTAATGTCAATGTATATCCAAAGAACATGCGTATGAGCATTAATTAGTATTTGTAATGAGTATTTTATTATCCTTTGCTCTCATTTACTGTGGTGACCCAGTGGTTAAGGTACTGGACCATGGACCAGAAGGTCCAGGGTTCAAATCTCATCTCTGCCACAGTTGGGTCCCTAAGCAAGGCCCTTAACCCACAATTGCTTGTATTGTAAGACTGTATTAATAAGTCGCTCTGGATAAGGGCGTCTGCTAAATGTCATAAATGTAAAATTTACTATATGCTTAATATTTTTTGTATTGTTGCTGTAGCTGCATTACTGTATAGGCTAGTGATATTAAATAACATTATCGGTGCTACTTTATTTCTAATCGACTCTTTTAACATTTAACTTTTCACCTTATTAAAGATTTGCAGCATTTTCGGGGTTTTTTTCTTTATCACTAACTAAGATTTTTAGGGTTTTCTTTCGGAGGTCAGAACAATTTTTTTTATTCATTTTAAGAGTCGTTCATGAGGAACCGATTCATCTCTAACTCGTCCATGGCTGCTGTTTTCTACACCTTCAGATGTTCATGTCATAGACAGAGCAAATAATAACCTCTTCTCGTCTGCATCACCTGATGTTTCATCATCCCGTTAGGTCATAGCAAAGAACTGAAACAAACAATACAATAATACTTAAAAACAGCAGAGATTTTCTCAGTTCACAAGCATCAGTGCTGTCCCAGCCTCCTTTCTGTTGCGTTTGCTAGTTCTGGTTGCCAGATCGAGCAAACACTGTTGACACACTATTATGGATGTATGAAACAATAATGAAACATAAAATAATTAATCAATAAAGCAATCCATAAAGGTTTAGATCTAATATTGAACATATCATTTCAATTTCATGTCTTCAAATAAGGTATCCTAGTATAAGCGTTACAGTAGGTCTAATGACCAGTATATTTGGGATAGAATCAGGTAATCCATTACAGGGAATCACACGATCCCACAGATTACCACTTTACATTGACTAGGCCACCTACTGGCATGTTTTTAGGACATTAGAGGAAACTGGAATATCCAAACCTGGGAGCTGCTGTAGATGTGCACTACCAATACCAACTAACGGACCGTCTTCTGTCTTCTGTCTTCTTCTTCTAAGTAATGATATAAGAAGTAAAGATGTCAATCAATAAATGATTGAAAATCCTGGGCAACAAAGTATGACATGCTATATAAACAATAGTCTGAGGACTGAGCAAAAGATCCAGAGTTCAAATGGCAGCACAGCCAATCAAGCGCTCTTTGACCCTTGAGTAAAACCCCGTCCTCACAGTTGTTTGGATTGTATGAAAGATTGGATAAAATTGTTAGGTGTTTATTTTTAGTTATGTTTATTTGATCTAAGGATGTTTAAGATTTTCACAGTCTTAATATTTATTACTATTTTAGTAGTGTATTATTCGTTTCCAATAAGTCCTGTTTTGACTGATCAGACTACAGTCGAATCCTGTTAATGGGACCAGCCGCTTATTCAGACCAAATCCTAAAGTACCGAAACAAATCATATTATATACGTGTGATGTTATTCGCTTATTTGGACCAAAATTCCGCCTAATCAGACCAAAAAACCTGAGAGCGAATAAGAAAAAGAAGCCACAAGTCGCCACTTAGCCACTGAAAAGCGGATCAGCGAGAAATGGGAGGATTTTTGGTATCCCCGGGAGAATTTATGCTTTTATCAAAGGTCAGGAAATCCGAAAAGTTTTGTTGACAAGAGCAAAACCAGCGGG
>JAVSBV010000096.1:1369255-1381725 GCA_033117975.1 Parotocinclus spilosoma
ATTGGCCTTTTAAGATAATATAAGATTGTAAAGCTGCTTTGAGACAATGCTCTGTTGTAAAAAGCGCTATAGAAATACATTTGAATTGAATTAAATTGAGGTATGCGCCGCTTGACGACCGTCCGATACACGCCTGAAAAATATCTATTCGTCACAAGCTATTAATCGTGTTTGTTGAAGGGAGTGCTTACATCTTTGGAATTTGAGTCATTTCAGTGAACAAACCTGTTTCAAAGAATGGCGTGTAAAAATGTAGTATGATAAACCTTTTCAACTATTAGAAAGAAAACAGTTCTGTTTAGCCACACTTGATAGTCAGATGAAAGCAAACACAAGCTCCTGCCTGACTGCACACAGTTCATAGTTGTACTTGTGTTTTAAAAATCATATCATGCCTCCACTGCACATAAAAAACAGTTTCTACCATTATGTATTTTGTACTGAAATAAGTATGGCCATCCATCAGACTTCAGCATTTGCAGGTTTATATTGAATGTGTGTGGTGTGTCTGAATGTCCTAGGTGGAAAGTTGTGAGAGCAGCTCCCACAGCATGGATGAGGTGTCTCTGAGTGAATTCGGGGAGTGGACGGAGATCCCTGGTGCCCACCATGTCATTCCTGGTGGCTTCCTCAAAGTGGTGGAGCTACTGGCCCAGGACATCCCCAGTCGTATGCTGCAGCTCAGCAAACCTGTCCGACGTATCCACTGGAACTACAGCGGCCATGACACGGAGTCAGAAGCCAACGGCGCCGACCACAACCGTGATCAGCGACCGGGACCGGCTCCGGTACGCGTTGAGTGCGAGGATGGCGAATGGATCCTAGCCGATCATGTGGTGGTGACGGCTTCGCTGGGCGTCCTAAAGAAAGCCCACGAGACGCTCTTCTCTCCGTCTCTGCCCCTAGAAAAGGCGCTGGCCATCCAGAAGCTGGGCATCAGCACCACGGATAAGATCTTCCTGGAGTTCACGGAACCCTTCTGGAGCCCTGAGTGCAACAGCATCCAGTTCGTGTGGGAGGACGAAGCACATCTAGAGAACCTGGTCTATCCCGAGGAGCTCTGGTACAGGAAGATATGCAGTTTTGATGTGCTCTATCCACCAGAGCGATATGGCTACGTACTCAGCGGCTGGATCTGCGGAGACGAGGCACTGCGCATGGAGCGTTGCGATGAAGAGATGGTAGCCGAAATCTGCACCGAGCTTCTACGCAAGTTTACAGGTCAGTAACTGTGCGCATTTGTAGATGGCAGGTAGTGCTTAGCAGGATGGCCGAAAATTTGTAGCACATATTTTCTACTGTTATCATCACATTTTGGGGGGAATGTTTGTAGATTAAAACTGTCAAGTGTACACAGAATATAAAATAGTCTAAACATGTATCAATACTGGATTGCTGCTCCACTAGTTGCTTTTCCTGATATGCAATGCCTCAATAATCTGTGATGTCTGAGCCTTTGGCTTCACTGTTTCACTTGTAATACTGGTTAATGGCATCAAAATCGATGACCATAATCCGACTACAACCCCACAGCAAGAAGGTCCCGGGTTCAATCCCAGAGTGGAGCGGCCTGGGCCCTTTATGTGTGGAGTCTGAATGTCCTCCCTGTGCCTCTGTGGGTTTATTCCGGGTACTACAGTTTCCTCCCACAGTCCAAAGACTAGGTAACTAGGTTAATTAATCTCTAAAGTGGCCCTTAGTGTGTGACCCTATGAGTGCCCTATGATGGATTGGCGTCCTGTCCTGCCCTTGCGCTCATAGTTGCCAGGTGGGCACCGGCTGGCCCACGACCCCATGTGGATTAAGTGGAATATAATGGTTGGATGAGTGGTTACATGGGCAGTATATAACCAATTCTGTGCCGGTCACATTCAGCAGACACAGGTACACATGAACAGCACAGTGCTTTGACTGATGTTAATGTGTGTCACAGCTCAAAGACAGTAAGTGAAAAAAGATTATTCTGTCATCACTGCTTTTACTTTACATTTCTTAGCGTGGGGAACCCAACAGTGGTGAGGGGAATGAATTTTCCACACAAGCCCACATCCCACTTCAGATTTCCTAAGCACCATGATACGATACTTCTCGTAATTACTTGGCCTTAGTCACTCACACCATTAACGCACAGTGACTCATCAGATCATTTCCACTCAGTGAATGTGGATGTAACCAGAGTGCGTTGTTGCCGTTTGTAAGGTTTCTGTATTTATTGGTACGTCTTGTCATTTTTACATGCTGCGTTACCATGTGATACTCACACCCTTCATTGATATACTTTAATTCAATTCAATTCAAATTTATTTATATAGCGCCTTTTACAATAGAGTATTGTCTCAAAGCAACTTCACAATATTACACTTTCCTAAAAGGCCAATCCCAAGTTGAGCAAGCCTAGGGCGAATGCTCGGGACTGTAAAATAGTTACTTTTTAAATTTGTGCTATAGGCACTATGATATAAGATCAACATATAAGATATATGGGGAACACTGCTGTCTCATGGCAAGAAGGTCCCAGGTTCAATCCCAGGGTGATGTGGCCTGGGTCCTTTCTGTATGGAGTCTGAATGTCCTCCCCATGTCTCTGTGGATGTATTCTGGGTACTCCGGTTTTCTCCCACAGTCCAAAGACATGCATGTTAGGTTAATTTGGGTGTCTCTTAACCGGCCCTTAGTGTGTGTCTGTGTGTGGGCCCTATGATGGATTAGTGCCCCGTCTAGGGTTGTTCCAGCCCTTGTGCTCAGAGTTTCCGGGTGACCCTGTTTGGATTAAGCGGACGATAATAAATAAATAAATGAATATAAGATATATTAGATCCGCAGAATTTAGAAAAACTAATCCTCAAGGATAGCTGTGTTTATGTTTGTGTTAGGGCTGAACTAGTGAGACCCAAAGTAAGATTGTTGGTCAAGAAGTCAGTGGTTTGTCATGTTCAGACAGCTATGTGGGTGGGTTGTCTTTGACAGGAATGGATGAATCAGCCTATTCAAGGATTTCATTAGGCAGATATAGGTGGGCGGGTCAGGGAATTTTTATGACTTGACAGGTTCCACAAGTCCTGTTTGCCACACCTGTTGGCGTCATGCAATGGTACACCACACGTTAGGTTTCTTCTGAGAGGCCACCAAATTACTGGCTAGAAGGTTTCGTAAGTTTAGGACATCATCCTGTTATTTAGGGAAGTCATGTTATTCGTCTTTGGTAAACCCTGATTACTAAAAGGCAACTGATGATTCAACACTGAAATCAGCACTGGGGGGTTATGTGCTATTTCCCACATAATTAGTTTCTCTTTGTGCATATGGTCATAAGCAGAAGCATGGGGTGAGGGGTAAATGATATCATGACATTTTATATGACATGTACAAAGGGTGAGATTACAGTGTTTTATGTCAAAGTGCAACCATGTTATGCCAATCAAAAAAACTCACCAACCATCCAGTAATCTCACAGAAAGATGTAAAATAAACTTCAAACTTTGATAAAAATCAAATATTAGAGTCTCCACAAAGTGTTTGGTAGCCCAAAACGTAACTCATCACTGAAAAAGAGGCCAAATAAAGCCAAATCTTTATACTAGGAGGACCTGGCAATCATGTCGGTTTAGGTTTGCCCACATGCGCAGACTGAGAAAGTATATTAAAATTGGTTAACTGATCTGCCTGCTGTTAAAAAATACTGCATCCTAATATCAACCTGTTGCCTCTTACAGGGAACCAGAACATTCCGAAGCCGAGACGTATCTTACGCTCCTCATGGGGCAGTAACCCCTACATAAGGGGGTCATACTCGTTTACCCGTGTGGGCTCCAGCGGAGGAGATGTGGAGCGGCTGGCCAAGCCTCTACCCTATGCCAAGACTACCAAGGCTCCGGTGAGTAACACCCTGAGTTACTGATACAATGAATGTCTAGCGTTGTGTTATACTTGGGACTTCTGTATTGTATATCTTGGAGTCTGGAGTCTTGAGGGTATTTTTGGAGGTTGTTATCTAATAACAGGATGCAGTAGAGGGAGGATCTGTTGATGTGTACAGATAGATGATTGGGTGGAGCTCTGTTTGGAGAAGCCACACAGCAGGTGTGTTTTACAGATAATGAGAAATGGCACAAACAATTTTGCCAATAAAAATAGAGTCAACGGCATGACCATATGTATTCGGACTTTTATATAGTAGCGCTGACATCGTGCCACAGTGTCAAAACCTCTGTTTTAATTGATAGAAATGAAACTGTACTTGCATTTTCACATGGGGGTCAGATCTGCTGAATCTCCTTTGTACAAATAGCCAGTGAGTCTGAATTCTTGTGACTGCTGCCCGCCTACTTGTCCTGTGCTCCCCCTGAAAGAGTGTATTGGGGTGCCGGTGCCCCCCAACCCCCACGTCAAGTACTACTTTATTAGTGCTAAGGGATAAGGTTATGTAAAGAAGAACTGTAACAACTGAAAGGAGGCTCTAATACCCCGTTTGACCATCTCTAGCCTGGATACAAGATGAGATATGATTGGTCACTAGATGCAAGCAGGTTCTGTGTGGGATTTTTGTGTTTGCACACAGATGTTGTAGCTGAACCTGTAGCTCCTCATCCATTACGCCAGTAGTTGGGGCAGCGTGTTGACGACGCCCCTTCACGAGGCCTCCATACTCGGACCCGATCGTTATCGGATCCAAAACAGTTCCTGGACTTGACACTAAGGACAACATGATTCCAGTCCATAGTAGTCCAGGTTTCTCGTCCACCACTGCAAAGGAAGGTGACGGTGCCTGTCTGTCAATGGAAGGACATGTAATAGTTGTTGTAACTCTGGGCAGAGACAGGTGTTTATAGTAAAGGTTCCACTTGTGTCTGGATGGTGGACAACAAAACTGTGGGAGCTGCTCGTGCTTGGTGGTGGATCAAATGACTCTTTCTACTGGTCAGTCTGGGTTGTTTGGAACCCTTATGGAACCACATCTCCCAACAGCTCCTAAAAGCTAGGTCAGAACTGCCTAGATTCCTGTTTCTTTCAGTCCAATGATGCTCGCCCTACGCCCTCTACGTTTAGGACACACTTCCTTCTCGCGCACTCAAGCTCACGCTCGCCACCTGAAGAGTCGGAGGCACTTCGCGTCACCCTATTTGTGACGTGCCCCGAAGCAGCTTCTACTTGCGCTACTCGAGCTCACGCTTGCCCACTGACGAGTCGGTGCTTATCGCGCCCGAGTCATTCGCTTGCCAGACGCAGCCGTAATCCCCGTTTGGGACACGTCCCAGCTACCCTTTCCCCTTTTTTTAGTTTTGTACTCAGGAGAGCCTTTTGCTCTAACTTTTCAGTTGTCCCTCCTTTATTCTACGTCGTTTTATCTCCTATCCCCCGCATCCTTGGGTCCAACAATTTATGTCTTGGTGTGTTTTTATCAGTGAATATATTTCTGTGTTTTTACCCATATATCGATCTCTGTTAATTAATTTTTGTCCATATAACAGTTTCTCTGCCTATTTATCTGCCTGTCTTCTCATTTAGATTTAAAGGTAGTGTAGTCATTCTGTTTTTTTTTTAATAGTGCACAAAGTAATTACTTATTTAGCTATTATCCTGCAGCACTTGCTCGTTTGATAGGGAGTTAAAAACGGGCAAACTATCCCTGTTTTTTTCAGCAGCAGCTATGTGCAATTACTGCTTTAAAGGGAAAATCTGACCCCGAACGATGCTCCAGGAGAAACTTTAGAGACAGAAATGAGGTGGCTATATTTAGCTAGCTCATTTCTAAGAGAGAAATATTTTTTGTCCTGCAATTCTCTGTAAAGTTCTCTGTATCTGTTGATTCTGAGCATTGAACTCTTTGTTCTCTGGCCACAGGCATTACAGGTGCTGTTTGCTGGTGAGGCCACGCACAGGAAATACTATTCCACTACCCATGGTGCTTTGCTGTCTGGTCAGAGGGAGGCAAATCGTCTCATCGAGCTGTACCGGGACCTCTTTAATGCAGAAACCTGGAAAGCCTGAAGTTAAAATTTCATGAATTAAACCAGAACCACTTACTCGTGAAGAAAATCTATGGTTTGATTTCTGCATTCTTAATGACTAAACCTGTATTAAAAAAACTATTAGGGGCATTAAACCAATAACAAAAGTATCTTGTTTATCCTGTATGTAGATTTATAGCTATATAGAAATGACTTGAGACGTACTGTACTTGGCTGCCAAGTTTGCTGCCATCTGGTTCTTATTCTTTTCTGATTGTTTTTTTTTTAATCAGCAAGTTATGTTTATAACACATCTATAATTTAACTTTTTGTAAGTGCCTTCTGTATTTAATGGTGTCTTTTAATATGAAACAGAACACAGTGTCTATGAATAAACTGTATTAATGTGAACAAAGAAGAGTGAGTGCTTATTTGAGATTATAGTTTTAGTAATGCTTATGCCTGAACATGTAATTTTAAGGTTTTAAAGTCTATCGTGTAAAGTATTTGATGTGTGCAATATTTAGACAATTAGCAAGTTTGTTTCGTGGTGTATTTTAAATTTGCTTTTAGCACCAATGGCTAGTTGAATAGATTTTGATGCACAAAGTTACTAGAAACTAATCGTTCATAAACAGATAGTTTAGTGTTATACATTATTTGGACTCTGGAAAGGACCCAGACCTTCCTGGAGTAAACTGATGCAAACACAGGAAGGACATGCAAACTCTACACAGGTGGAGTCCACGGGAAAGCTCGAAATTTACAAATGGCTTCAGAAAGCAGTCACTTACTGTTTCTCAGAGATTTACATTTATGGCATTTAGCAGATGCTCTTATCCAAAACGACTTACAACTTTTGCAGTCTTACAATTCAAGAAATAGTGGGTTAAGGGCCTTGCTTAAGGACCCAACTGTGGCAGCTTTGGCATAGATGGGATTTGAACCCTGGGCCATCAGGTCCATAGTTCAGTGCCCTAACCGCTAGGCTACTGCAGTCCGAGATCTGGCGACTCTGGGCGCAAGGGCAGGAACAACCCAAGGTGGGATGCCAATCCATCATAGGGCACACGCACACACACACAGTCAACACACCAAGGGCCACTTTAGAGACACCAATTAACCTAACACACATATGTTTGGAATGTGGAAGGAAACCGGAGTAAACCCACACAGATATGGGGAGGACATACAGACTCCACACAGAAAGGACCCAGGCCGCTCCACCCTGGGATTAAAACAGCGGTGTTACCCACCAAGCCACCGTGTTACCCCCAGTTTCTTAGAGATTGTCATATATTTTTGGTATATCTTCATGCTTCTCTTGATTGCACACACACACTTGATGTGGACCGCCGAGTATGCCAAGCCAATCATGGAGACCTGTTACAGTAGTACTAGGTAGTTTGTGTGTCAAATTACTAACTTTTTGTCAGTTAATTTGGCTTCTTTAACGTCGCTATCGGCATCAGTGGTCATCTTAGCAAAACACAAGGTTATATAAATACACAAGTTCATCTTAAGACTAGTCATGTATGCACACACAAGTCAATGCACGCACGTCTTTGGACTGTGGGAGGAAACCAGAGTACCCAGAGTAAACCCAAACAGACATGGGGTGGACATCCAGACTCCACACAAAAAGGACCCAGACCTCTCCACCCTGGGATTAAACCCAGGACCTTCTTGTTGTGAGGCAGTGGTGCTACCCACCGTGCCCACCCCAAATTACTAACAGCATTCTTGGTTGTGTAGTTTTTCACACAATATTAAGCATAGTAGTATGAAGGCTGGAGTTTGCTACTCAACCCAAGAGCACTAGGTAATAGCATTTGCTTCTCAACCCTAGAACGCTACGTACAAGGGTCTGGGTTTTATTACTTAACCCCTGTTACTTGAGATGAATTATTGTTTGGTCTTTGCTGTTTTTGTTTTGTATAAATCTAGAAGGTTCATTACTATGGTTGATGTTATGGCTAATATTGTGCAAACCTGATGTAACCTTCAGACGCTACACGTTGCGGCCTAAAGACCTAGCATAAAGACGTGGAATGCGATTATTTATGTGCTAGTTTAGGCAGAGTGTGTCTATTGTATCTTAAGTAATCACTGCAGAGACGTTTGATTAATTATACCGTTTATTTTTATTCTGAATTTTTATTCTGGTTTTCTGATTTGGTGAGTCTGAATCGCAAGCTCAAAATTTGGTATCAAGGCGCCTCCATGTGGCTTAGATTGGAACTACATACATTGGAACTACATACATACATGAAATACATTTATTGAGTTTGCCAAACTAATCATGTAAACCACTTTTTGTAGATCACTTTCAATGACCAGGCGGCACGTGGCTCGGTGGGTAGCACCGCTCCCTCAGAGCAAGAAGGTCCCAGGTTCAATCCCAAGGTGGAGCGACCTTTGTCCTTTCGGTGTGGAGTCTGCATGTCCTCCCCATGTCTGTGTAGGTTTACTCTGGGTACTCCGGTTTCCTCCCACAGTCCAAAAACATGCGTGTTAGGTCGTTTGGTGCCTCTAAAGTGGCCTTTATTGTGTAAGACTGTGTGTGTGTGTGCTTATGATGGATTGGCGCCCCGTCTAGGGTTGTTCCTGCCCTTTCGCCCAGAGTTGCCGGGTGGGCACCGGCCGGCCTGCGACCCCGTGTGGATTAAATGGAAGATAAAGAATGAATGAACTTTCACTGATCTCTTCACACCCAGTTTATGGTCAGGGGGTTGCTAGGGTTCAACCAGCTGTACGGCCCATTATATAAAACAAATAATTTCAAATATAAGTTTGCTTTAAGTTAAGCGTGTATTTTAACTCCTGTAGTGGTTTTGCAATTAAAACTAATTAAAACGTTCACCAGACCAGGCCTACTGTAACACAACACAGGACTGGAATGCTAGGCTTTCAAATCTGTCCTTATAAGTAAACGGATTTGTTTTTAGACCAAATAAAACATTTCCTTTCCAGAAGAGGATCAGTCTCGATATGCAACGCTACAATTTGAGTTGACAATATCAAGACATTTTCTCTGCCCTGTATTCCCATGATCCATGACCTGGTGGTCGTCTCAACATTGTACGCCTCATCAGTATGGGAATAATTAATAAATAAGACTCTAGACAGCCACACAGATGTACTTACTGATCATAAGATGAGTGTGATGAAGGTCTAGACTAATTAATACCTATGTAGGTGATGGAGCTCCTGTATGAGAAAACAAGACTGTTGACTCCAACACAGAATAACGTTCCCATGGACACATATCATCTGTTTAGGAATTGCCGTTTTAAGATAAACAGTGTCAAGGGCCTGACATGACTTTGTAGCTCCCTCGAGATGAAAATTAATGTGAGGCTTTTGGTTTCGACAGCTACATGCAGACTACCATACAGTCCATCTGGTTTGAGACTTGTATTCCTCTCCTTGTTTTCACTGGAGAGGTTTCCCAGTCTGGAATCAAGTGCTAATTGGATTACACAACTACACTGATTTTCATTGGATTTTCTCTCCCCAGCATGAGAGGTAAGTGGATTAAAAATGCTAGGCTTAAACATTTAGAATGAATATTATCCTAGGATAACCTAAACATATACAGACATAACATAACAGATTGTTATAACACTGTACAATCCTATCTAAAAGTAAAGTGAAGAGAAAATGGGAGACTGGAGCTATACCTTATACCTTAAACCTTATATTAAAAAATAATGTACGCTGCATGAATATTTTGTATTGTTCTTCATTTGTGCAATCATACAAGTAACTTGATTTCCACTAATAGTAAACTTTATTGTATAGTGCATGGTGTTTCAAGCTCAATTCTAGGATCAATAGGATCAAACTATAAAAGCTTTCTCCAGTAATAAATCAGGCTATTGTGTCATTTTTAAATGAAAAACATTGGCATGCATCAGACTGGCAAGGAACTGGCAAGAGGATAGAAGATAGAAGATAAAAGAACAAACTGGATGTAACCAGGACAGAAAAACAAGCAGAAGGCCCAAGTGAACAAGACAAATACACTCATCAACATAAAAAATAATTAGGAAGAATGAGTTGTTTGAATCGAATGAAGCTATATGTATGAATATAATGATGATATGTGTAAGTGATTACAGATTTAGAGTGAAATAATAAGTTTATTGCAGAAATAGCGCTATTAAAGGGTGGCTCTAGTTACCCTGTTAGCTGCCTCTAGTCTGGATACAAAATGAGATACAGTTAAGCATGGATGGATATATTATTCCATGGCACATATGTTGCACGTTCACAGAAAAGGCAGGACTGAAGTGCTCACCACATGGTCTCATTTGAACTGACAGTTGTCGAATCCCAAACAGAACCTGGATTTATCACTTAAAGCAATACAGTTCCAGTCCTTCCCCAGAAAAATGTACTGTCAGATTTCTGTTTGACAGTTTTAATGTGAACTTTCGCATGTGAATGTGTTTGACCATAAAGGTCGCAGTTCTACTATGAAGTTGTAATGGAAATTTGGCCACTTTATGTTTCTGCTGTCATATTTTGTAGTATAATTATAAACTTGGCTGACTATGAACTGACCATACATTATTTCACAGTTCTACTATTGATGTTAATGGTAATTTGGTCACTTTATGGTTCCACCTTCAAATTTCACAGCACAATTGTACTGGGTTAGCAGTCAATGAGGGTGATGGTTGCCAGCTGTCACCTTCAGGACATGTAAGAGGGTCTGTGGACTGGTGTCCTGTCCAGGATTGGTTCCCACCTTGTGTCTTTTGCTGCCGCCAGAACACAACCAACTGCAACACTAAACTGGATTAAGTGGATATGAAAAGTGATCCAGTTTCAAAAATCTATAGACTTCCCTTTCTGGGATACATTAACAAGGACACCAAACATGTGTAGGCTGAACTACTGGGGGCATTTGGTATATGTTTATTTCTAACTTATATTTATAAAATATTCTAAATGTTGTGACTGGAGAGGCACAATGTCTCTGTGTCCCAGAGTTTTTCAAGGTCCTTCGCTCCCTTCTGCCGCTATTCGTGGTGGTGCCTGTATGCTGGGCCTCCAGCTTCACCCTGCTGCTGGCCATGTCCAACGCATCCACACCTTACAGCGTGGGCCGCATCGGTGCCGCGGCTCTTATCGCCATCGATGCCGTGAACAGCAACCCTGACCTCTTACCAGGTGCCATTTCATGCCATTTCTGATTGTCTTATTTAAAGCAGTTGTAATCAGTAGTCATCAGATTGTACCAGATTTTCATTGGACCAGTATGGGGCAGCTGATGAGGAAGGTGGAGTGTGGTAAAAGAATTTAAAATTACATTTAGTAAAATTGAAAAGAGAAAATTTGTCAGGACTATCTACAGCAGTGCCTTATTGTTCGATGCCAGTAGATTGAGTAATATAGCAGACGGTAGGCCACCTGTCATGCCCGGCAGAAGGTTAAATGTGCTTAAGAAGTGGAAATAGAAATAAATTCTTGTGAGCTTGTCATTCTACCCGAGTAGGAGTCCATGCTGTAAGTGAAAATGCAGAGGAGGAAAATACAGAATGAGCTGAACGAACACATGAGCTTCTCATTGATGTGGTGACACAGAGGAACGAGATTGAGTTGTAACTGGACACTAGGGCTTAAGTTAACGTAATTCCCATGCAAGTGTCTCAAACTGCATCCCACATCTTGCATGGTAACAGCCCGTAAAGGCAAGCTACTTATTTCATCAAATTCAGAAAATTACAAAATGTTGCTGCTGTATATGCTGCTCCATCTTCCAGAGCAGATGAGAGGCAGATAGAGCTGTGTCTCTCGCTTATGGGCAGGTTTGTTGATACTTTTCTGTGGGAAGTAGCTATGGTTTGTACAAAAATTTGACCTTTTTTAAAATTAACTCCCTAGAGGAGGCCGAAAAGTCGAAAGCTGAATCTAGCAAAATAATGGATGAATTGGCAATACTATATTGGGACTGTGGTGGCCTAGGGGTTAGGATAATGGACTATGGACTAGAAGGTCCCACTGTTGGCTCCCACAATTGCTTGGATTGTGAGAATGTATCAGTGGTATAGTATGACGCTCTTGATAAGAGTGTCTGCTAAATGACATAAATGTAAACATCAACAAGGCAGCAGCTGCTCACGATTAGGGAAGAGTCACCCAGTATAAATTTGTCCACAGTACACAACATTTAAAAATAATACAAATACCGTCCCCAAAACAAGTCTCCATTACCCAATAGCTACACCAAATGGTGTAGCAAAGAAAGCAGTGCAGATAGCAGAACTTCCTCCATCAGTTGGACATTAGGAGACGCTGTGCCTCCAAGGACCTCCCACTAAGGACTCATTTTATAATCTATTTTGTTTTATAATTTAGTTTATTTTCAAATCTTTCTATTATTAATTTAACTGTTGTTATTAATTTGTTATTTATTTATTGACCTGGTTTTGGCGTAATTTGATATACTTTGGTATTTATTTAGTTAGCATCTAGGCTACCCATGGAGGATGGGTCCCCTGTTGAGTCTTG
>JAVSBV010000096.1:1385906-1396208 GCA_033117975.1 Parotocinclus spilosoma
AGATCCAAGAAATACAAAAAAATATATATTTTGTATTCTTTAAATATCTCGAGTAATATTTTGTATGTTCCATTATTTACTGATTTTTTATTATTATTATTATTATTATAATTATTATTATTATTATTATTGTTATTTATCATTCTTATATTATCTATTTTTCATATCATATCTATTTTTATATTATTTATTATTTATTTGGTTATGGTTATTACTATTATTTATTTATTATTATTTTGTTTTTGTCCGTTTGTTTGGGGGATTTTTTGTTTTATTTTTGTTGTATGTACATAGTTTTGCTGTAAAATGTTTAAAAGCAATAAAAAAGAGTTATATAAAAAAAAAAAATCTCGAGTAATTTAGTACGTAATGGATTGAAAGTGAAAAGTAAAAGCAAAACACTTCCACTATTGGTGAACTCAAGGTGCCAGCTCCTAATGCTTATTGCTTAGCTGAAAAGCCAAGAGGATTCTTTTTTAAAAACTGCTACTGTTTTCCTTTTGGCTGGCTGTCAATATTAACAATTTAAGGACCCATCCGTCCATCCATTATCTTGACATGGGGTCGTGGGCCAGCCGATGCCCACCCGGCAACCCTAGATGGGGTGCCAATCCATCGTAGGGCACACACACAGTCACACACTATTGGCCACTTTAGAGACACCAGTTAACCCTAACACGCATGTCTTTGGACTGTGGGAGGAAACCCGACTACCAGCAGAAAACCCACGCAGACACCAGGAGGACATGCAGACTCCACACAGGCAGACAAGGACCCAGGCCACTCCACCCTGGGATTGAACCAGGGACCTTCTTCCTGTGAGGCAGCGGTGCTACCCACCGAGCCCTACCGATATTTTATTTTGAAATATCCCCTAATTTTTGTGAGAAGTGTATCGTTAAATTGGTATAGGTACCAGTGACCCCGTTTGGACAAGTGGGGTATTTACAATTCCTTTAGACATTGAGGGAGTTTACATGTACTTAATAATCTGACCATAGTTACAATTCTTCAGTTAAAATAAGATAATCCTTTATAAGTCCCACAATCTGAATAAAGATCAGATTACTCATTGTGTGTAAACCAGTTACAGCTGAAAACTTTGCGCTGAAACACACTATATACTTAAGAAAATGGATAATTTGGTGTAATATTTTGATTTGAGGTTTATGTTACATATTTATAAAAGATTATTGGCTGGTTGCAAAGTAAAAATTCAGTTGCCTGAGTTATGTAAACCTGGAGGTGTCCCATTATCTGATTACACAAATGCATGTACAATCATTTGTAGGATTTCTGACAAAACCTGACTTTCTTAGTTATCGGTTTGTGTAAACGCACTTAGTATAGTAAAAAGTTGTTTACTTGTGAGGACGTGTTCACACTTCAAAAGTTCACATTTAAATATCACTACATAAACCGTTGTGTATTTTATTTTGGTTAACGAATAGTCAAACTAACCAAACCTAAAATATGAATATACATTCAGAAAGAATAATATGAAAGATTATGAAAAGTTATATATAATAACAGGCTAGTACTGCAACAGGAAATATTAGTGTTAAAATTAAGACATAAAGCTGGAGCCAATGTGGTGTGAATAACCTAAAAATACATTGACCTGTCTGACCAATCTTAAAAGAGATGGTTCTTGACCAAACATGTCAGAGACCAAGCAGCAAACATAAATGCTTGAAGGGGTTTAGGTAAGGAGTCCATGCTGGTCTGCACTCATTGATCTATTTTTGGTCTTATAGTAATTGTGGCAAAGCTTCGGAGTGTATTTTGCATCATTAAACTGTATCTGAAATGAAAAATGTTGAAAATTTGTAATGAAAAAATGCAAAATGGACGATTTTCACTAGCAGTCCCAGACATTTGGTGCCCTCTGTATATAAATGGCTGTGTACATATTTAAGATTACGGCTTGACATAGATAAGATAACTTGCAACATTGCATTTTTAGCTATGCTGTTGCAATAACAAAGTCTTCAAATGCAGGACAAATGGCTTTTAATATTAGAAATGTTTATTTTCCAGTCTGATATAATAGTTTCCCTTGACATGGTATTTTTATAAATCCAGCTCCACAGTAGGGGTATTCTCAGAAGCATGGGAAAATAAAAACACATTAGAATTGGAATACAGTTTAAACTGGGATGAGATTCAAATTTAATGTCACTGTGGTATTAAATAACTTAAGCTTATTGTGCAACCGTTGCTACTTTGACCTGCTTGTTTTCCTGAAACAGCTTGATTGCTGGACTCAGTAAGTAATGACCAGAATATCAATTTGACATTAACTGACCATTAAGCAAGACTAAACAAAGTCCAAGAAAGAAAAGTGTTGTGGAGACTGACGCATTGGGAGAAAATATGAGACTCTAAAGTCTATAGTTAGCTGGACTGCCTATAGATTTTTGACTGAACAAACACTGTTCCATATTTGAAACATGCAAGACTTGCTCAAACACATTTAACATTAAGTGAACATTAACCAGCAGGCCACAGATAAAGTTGAAGATGAGCAGCTACCCTGATATCCTGCTGTGTTTTGGTGATAACTTGATGGTCAAAGTACTGGATTATCGACCTGGTCACTGGAGTTCAAATTCAAGTCCAAACACTGTTGGATCCTTAAGTAAAATCATTAAGCCTCAGTGGTGTGTAAATTTGAAACGTAGCATCTAAGCAATGTAACATTGAACGTTATGGATTGAATTCAAATCCTGAATCCCCAATCCTTTGGGCAGCCCACTATTAGTGTTGGATCATTAACAGTACGGTTTGAATCCTGTCTGCTTTGGATAAAAACATCTGGCAAAGTAAAGAATCTATAAAGTAATAATTTACTTTATACAACATACTAATCCAATATAGGTTTGCAGAGACACAGGGCCTTACTGCTAGCATAGGGCGGCAATCCATATGGGCCATGTACCTAGACACACACTGTGACACCTCACAGAGAGAAACTGACCTAAAGCATGTATTTAAAATGTGGGACAAACCAGTGTATCCAGAGAAAACCAGCATGGACACATGAAGAACATGCAAACTATACACAGGCAGAGTCCCGTCCAGGAATCATACCAGGGATCTCTGGAGCATTGAGGTGACAGGATGAACTAGTGTTGAAGTTAAGACCAGGACACATAGAGTCTGAGTTAAGGCAGGTCACTTCAGATAAAGGTCTGCCAAGGTCCATTTGACACTGGTATGTACATGAATGTGTGTAGGGAGTGAAGGCTAGCCTGTCCGGGATGATCCCAGAGAAAACTGGTGTAGCACAAATTGCTGAGGAGGTTCATGCTGTCTGGGAGAGAAAATTCATCACATCTTGCAGTGTATGGTTGCATAGTTGCAGACCACCAGAACTGGAACGTGCACATGGCTTACCTGGGGAAGAGCTGGCACCTGGATGCACTATGGAAGCAAGACAAGCTGACGGAGGCAGTGACATGCTCTGGACAAAGTTCCCCTTGGACTTTTCGGGTGCTGGCAGTCGTGCCTGTTACTTTGACATACTGCACCCACCAAAACATCTTCGCAGACCAAGTGCACTCCTTCATGGCAACAGTATTTCCTTAATAGGTGGCCTATTTCAGAGTGATAGTGCCTGCCACACTGCAAGAATCATTCAGGAATTGTTTAAAGAACATGGCAAAGAGTTCAAAGTATTGCCCTGGCCTTTAAATTCCCCACATCTCAATCCATGAGATGGTCTGTGGGACTGTGGTAGCCTAGTGGTTAAGGTACTGGGTTCAAATCCCATCTCTGCCACGTTTAAGTACTTGAGCAAGACCCTTAACCCACAATTGCTTGGATTGTAAGACTGTATTAACTGTTAGTTGCTCTGGATAAAGGCGTCTGCTAAATGCTGGAAATGTAAATGTCTGTTACTCCTTGTTGCCAGATATCTCAGAACACATTCAGATGTCCTGTGGAGTCCATGCCTTGATGGGTCAGAGATGTGAGGTTGATATTAAGCAGGTTTATTTAATGTTACGCCTGATCAGAGTAGGTTTTGTATTTCTCAGAGCAGCAGTGTGTAAAATAGCCACTCGATCTGCTGTTTTTGTAAAGTCTGTAAGTCTGTCTGTGTTTAATTCTAATAGGAAATGTCAGAACTGTAATGGCAGTGGAGTGAAATAGCGGCGATGAGAGATTCTTATTAGTTATAGCAGATTGTTGATTGATAAGGGTTTGCACGTGTTATTTCTGAACGGATTAATATGGTACCAATGGTACCAATCTGAGTATTTTTTTTTCATTTGTGTTTCAAGTTATTAAAAAGTGCATGCACTCCTTTAAAGCTTATATTTAAAAGAAATTATTAGTGTGTGCCCTGAAAGGTGCCTATAAATTACATGCATGATGAAGATGATGATGATCATTATTATATAGACCTAGAAAGAAGTCAAACATGAACACAATGTCCACTGCTCACAAAAATGAAATGATCTTTCAAAATGAAGAGGATCCCACTAAAACTGCCGCACAATCTGAACACAAAGCCTATTTTATGACAAAATGTTTAATATCTTGTCAAATCTAATTTACTAAAAGTGAAATGCAAAACATGGTAATTGTCAAGACCAAGAAAGATTTGAAATTCCAAGAAGAGTTTCTGTTGTATTTCGAACTTAAAGAAGAAAAATTGTAAAACGGGAATGGCCTGTAAACACGTTTAATACTTACACATTTCTGCTAGTACAGTGAGAATTTGACTTTATATCAATAACCGATGTCTTATAGTACTCTAACAATACCACTGTAGACAGTCCTGTGAAAGAGATCAGAAAGAGAGGTAGATGGATAGGCAGAGGTAGATGGATGAACTGATGGATAGATGAAGAAACAGAGACGTAGCAAAACATGAAATTTGCCAAGTGGTGCCAAGTTTTCCAGTAAGATGGATTTCACTGACAGTAAGGCTGGAAACATCCACCAATCACTGTAATGTAATCTCAGAATTCAGGGCCAATTACTGCTTTGTAGTATTTTTGTGATTCATGCAAAAGAGAAATTTCTGATTGTGTGAACCTGTTGATAAAAATGACAAAAATGGAAGCAAAAATAGATATTTATACTGGAAGGGTTGGTTGAATTTTTGTTTCTAAGCTGTACTTTTTAAATATTTACTCTTAGAATTTAACACCTGCCTTTTGACCTCCTTTAGAAATCATTTTCCTTTTTTTAGACTTGTCATATATTGATGTTTATTGTGTTTTCACATAAACTATAGATGCAGTGCTCAGGAATTCATTTAATCTCTGATAATACTCTGCTATGTTGGTCATACAAACATATCTTGATCCAGGTCACAATAATAAACAAACATATTCTATCCAAACTAATAACACACCAATAGCATTTTTCAGTTCATATTCGCAGGTTAATAGCCATGCTATTTGTACACTACATAGTCTAGTACAAGTACATTAAGCAGTTTAATTAGGGCAGTTGTTTTCTCCTTCCGTAACTCTAAAGATCATCCTGTGCTTAAAGCTCCCAAAGTGACGTCCCTGGATTCCCAGGGGTCCATAATATGTTTAGAAATGAGGTTTATGGTTTCTTTAATGATGATGATAATAACTTTAGCAAATTTCATATTGGGACGTTTAATATGTATCGTCGTAATGTTGCTAAAATGCTGCTAAGAAATCATCAGCAAAACAACTGAGCTTTCTATAGAAATTGAGAGTTTTTAGAACCAAGTAAATTATTGATTTAACAATTGTTTACCATCTGCTTATTCTCTAATTACAGTAAATAACACTACAGATTGCTATGGGCTTATCATGACATGGATATTATTACCACACAGCATTCCAAATCTATCCAAAGCGACTACAGATTAATTGTTTATGGTTACTTCTATCATTATTATACCCCTACATTTGTTACAAAAACTAGAAGACCAAATGATGGTGTGTATTTGTGACTCGAGTAAAAAAAAAAATCAAGTCAAATCTGGGAGCCAGTCACAACCTGCCCTCGATCCTTCAGACACCAAACCAAGATCTACCCCATCCAGACCTGGTCCTTTTCCTGTCCTATTGGGTCCCTGGCCCTTTCGTTCAGTCCTTGTATTTAAGCTCAACACCTTCTCTGCCTTTTAGAAGCGAGAACCTCTTGGTCTAAATTACTGTGGATCAATCAATTAATACCAGATATGATTTTAAAAGATTTCTGAATTAAAAATAGCAAAAATAACCCAAAACCTATAAGGAATAAATGCAGGATGTCCACAGGTCCACTTTACTGGGGCATGTGTAGTTGCTGTGCTCCACTAAAACCAGTATAAGATCTACAGAACACAACACAATTTTGCTCCAGGCATTACATTTCCAAGAATGCTCCATCTTCATGCATGCATCTTTCCAAAAGCTCATAATGCCCAAAACATCTTTCCAAAAGCTGATCTGTTTTTTTGTTTGTTAAAGGCATTTATTAAACTACAAAATGTATCAGTTTGTGTTTACATAAACAAAATGAATGCAACTGATAAAGACATTTTTAGTGTTGAATTTGTTCTTCCATTCTCATTTATAGTGTATTGTCCAGGTTAGTATTAAATCGTTTTATCTCTTTAGTTTAACCTGGTTATTTTTTGCCTATGATTGATAGGTAAGCACAGGGGTACAGCTGTTCCCCTCTAAACACTCTGTGCCCCAGTAACAACAGTCCGGGTCTGGAAACGCCCTTGGTTAAACGACAGGTGATTTAAACATAAACACTAAAAGTGTTTGTTATACAAAGTCACATTTTAACCTAATACTCAATATATTTAATAAACCTTGGATCTGTGATACAAAGTATATCATATTTTTATATTTTAGTTGTGATCATCTGATGAAACCAAATATTTCTAGATTCAGCAATTCAGGAATAACTTTTCACAGCACAACACTATACGAACATGATTGAGGTCTTGGAGGATAATTGGATGCATTTTGATGATACAAATGCACACATTTATGGGGGCACTTGAAGACAGAGGAAGCCGAGCATTTTGGATCAACCCGAAATGCTCTAAACGGTATTGTGAAATCATGCCTGGATAGCATAGGTCATAAGATTGTACACAAACTCCCTGTTAGTACAGCAAAAGGAGGGACATAGCAGTTGTGTAACTGATTATATGATTTATAGTGAACATCACTGTAAGAGGAACATGCAAAATAGAAAGCCTTTCACTCGTACTCTCAGGTGTTTGTCATAAAATAAATATGGAATGAAGTAACATAAGTAATGCAACATTATATACATATTTTGATTGCTTATTTGAGTTATTGTTCTGCCTGTGATTAAATCGAGGAAAAATAAGGGGTTTAGTGTCAAAATGAAATAAAAAAAAAAAAAAAAAGATAATGCAACGTATATATGGACCTGGTTGAATATCTGACCACTTTATTTGACCTTTTCCGTCTTATTTATTTATGCTTTAACAATGAACTCAGATTTAAAAAAAATATGGCAAAATCTCCATTTGCTGAACCAATGAGGTGTGTGAGTTTCCTAAAACCTAACAGGCGTGTGGTGAAAAGTTTTCAAATGCCTCTCTACCAAAGCCCAATACATACCCAGAGGCAAGACGAAGAAAAATGGCAGCCAGCACACTATGAACATCCCGACTACGATGGCCAGCGTTTTGGCTGCTTTCTTCTCTCTGGAGAACTTCATGAGGCGGACAGAGAGCGAGCTCCTCAAAGGGTTGTTCTTGTTTTTTGAGCTTGTGCTGGAGTCCTCAGGTGAGCTTCTGCAGTGGATCCTCAGGACCACCTCCATGGACTTGTTCCTCTCCCTCTTGACGCCTGCTTCGAGGCTCTTGGTCGTTCTCCGGGCAACCACGTAAACCCTGAAGTACATGACCAGGATGACCATGAGTGGCAGGTAGAAGGAGAAGAGCGAGGAGAAGAGGGCGTATCCAGGTTCCTCCGTGATGCTGCAGATGCTCTCGTCCGTAGGAGGCGGCTCTTTCCAGCCTAAAAGCGGTCCTACAGAGATGACCACTGATGAGACCCAGACCACCACCAGAATGACCCCGGCTTTCCTCTCGGTCATGATAGTGGGATACTTTAGGCAGTATTTCACCCCGATATACCTGTCTATAGAGATGATGCACAGGCTGAGGATGGACGCAGTACAGCACAGGACGTCCACAGCAGCCCAGATGTTGCAAAACACCCGGCCGAACACCCAGCATCCCAAAACCTCGAGAGACGCCGAGAAAGGCAGGACCACCACGCTCAGGAGAAGATCCGCAATAGCCAGGTTCACTATGAAATAGTTCGTAACAGTCTGTAAGTGCTTGTTGCACAGCACGGAAAGGATAACCAGGATGTTCCCCACAATCGCTGCAAGGATGAAGACAGCCAGGACGATTCCCACCGCGATGACCTGAGGTTCGAGAACAACATCGGTGCAACTCGTGTTACCGGTGCCGTTTGAAAAGAGCTCCGAAAACGACCCGTTAACCGATTCCACAGAATAAAACGCGCCATGGCTCTCGTTAAGGGAATTAGAAAATGTCATTTTGCAACTCCATAAAGAAAACTTTACAGCCGGGTGTCCTCACAAAGTCCAGTTGTGCAGCCCACTTGACTTGGATGTCCCGCAAAAGACGCACCTTTCGTCCCTCGTGCTCCTGAGTTCCGCTCTTCACGCATCTCTTTCAAACGTCGCATCTTGAAGAGCGCAAAAAACTTGCAAACTTTCCAAACCGCCAGGTCTCGACAGCATTGTTGTTTTGTATTCAGTATTATCTGAGGTAGAGAACTATTCACAAGCTCCACACTGCTTCACAGCCAACGCACTGTCAGCTTTGTCAATCGAAGATAAGGGGCGCGTTCCAGTGCGCGACCCTCAGTGCGCTTTCTCCTCCCAATCCAGTGACGCGCTTCTTAATGATGCAATTCCAAACTTAACCACTAGAGGGAGCACGGCAATCTCTCATCACAGCACGGTACATTATGTACTGACTTAATAGTTATCATAAGTTTATAATATTATGTTGCTTTTCTAAATAACAACTCATACGTACACGAGGTCTTTGGGCTCAGATAATGTTTGCCATAGCATAGAAAACACGAGACAAGATAGAGTAAATTATACCTATATAAATTGAACAACATAATCAAACAAACTTCTTATATAAAAACCTGTTATTTTTTTAGTGAATACAATATTGCATTAATGCATCAGTATTATCACTGTACAAACTTATATCAAAATGTATAGACCTTTCCAGATTGTCTTAAAATCAGCATATTTACATGTATAACAGCAATTTCATGTGTGTATCTGATACATTTTAACACAGACACCTCATTCAACGAGGACCTGATTAGATGATCACTGGGACCAAATCTTATTTATTGAGGCAAAGTACAGTAAATGAAAAGGTACATGAAAGCTGTGATTGAAATATGATATGATTTCTAAATTTTCCTAAGTTAAAACAATAGTATAGTTGTGTAAAATAGAAGCATGTTTTCTTTGCATTTTTTGTATTTTTGTAAGGTTACAAAGGTTTCTTTGCTGGTAGCGGTTCTTCGGCCGTGGCTTGTCGTCCATAGTCCCTGTTTCTCTCAATTTGTGTGAAATTGGTGATGTTTCTGGGTGTCGGCAATCAATTTCTGAGACAATTCTGGTCTTCTTTGATATGCTACATGACCAACTTCCCATTGGAAAAACTTACCCTAGATCCAATAGGGCGACTTTTAAGATGGCGGCCATGTTCCGGACATAGCCTACAAGATAAGCGGCAATCAGATTTGCAATGTCTTGTGGTTCAAAAGTTATCAACACAGAAATTTGGTTGTTGGTCAGAGGCAACTGAAGATGGATTTGACGATTCTGATGTTCAATGATCCTGATGACTTGAACAACCGACACACAAAAAGATCACCAATATCATACAGTACCGTTACATCCCTAATAACCAAATTCAGAGAAACAGGGACTGTGGACGACAAGCCACGTGGTGATCGTCTGAATACCCGCTACCGACCAAAAACCTCAACAACAGTTTTGGTAGCCTTTGTGAAAAGTCCACCACGCAGCATGTCCTGTGCCTTTTGACTCACTCTGTATTATACATTCGATTCTGGTTAATAGGACCACCGGTTAATGGGACCAGCTGCTTAGTCGGACCAAATCCTAAAGTACAGAAACAAATCCTATTATATACGTGTAATGTTATTGGCTTATTCATAACCAAAATTCCGCTTAATCGGACCAAAGAACGTGTACAGTATGTAATATCCGTAAAGAAACTCTTTGTCTCTGGCATCA
>JAVSBV010000096.1:1401383-1415784 GCA_033117975.1 Parotocinclus spilosoma
AAAATCATTAGGGAATGACTCATTTCATTTCAGAAACAAACAACTTTTGAAAATTTGTTGACCAGTGTAATCAAAGACATTTTCACACTACGCCATATTTATCAAGATCACATGATCGCTAAGTCGACAAAATGCACCAGTAGCGACGGATTCTTAAAAAACACCCACATTTCACAGCAAAGTGACTTTTATTCAAAACATGCTGCGCTTCATCCAATTAAATATAATTCATTGCACTAATTAGGAACATTTTGTTGCTGTTCTTTAAGCACTGACGATATCCTCCAAATCATCCATAACGATCATTTAATTTGTACCATATCTCCATTTATGATAAAAGAAACAAAAAAATTACTTAAAAAACATTGTAGCTCTGGGACTGTGGTAGTCTATTGGTTAATGTACTAGCCTTCCACAGTTGGGCCCTTGAGCATGACCCTTAACTCACAGCTGCTTGGATTGTCAGACTATCAAGTGTAAGTCACTCTGGATGAGGGTGTTTGGAAAATGCCATAAATGTAAATGTTACACGGGCTCATTTCACCAATACGCATGTTATTTTTTAAAATATTTATTTTACAGACACATTCAATAAGCTTTAAATGACAGAACATGTATGATTTATCAGCATGACCAGGTTGATAAACCTACCAGTTGATTACATTTTAAAGCTGCTCCACTATATCAGAAAAGCTGTAAAGGTAAAGGGTTTGCAAATATCTTAGCATTTATTTCTATGCCATAAATACTGACTGCCATTCCAGTAAAATTTGTTTTCTCGCAAGCCTGTTCATCTGTAACTTCCACGCTGGGTCTGAGCAGCCATCAATTCTTGGTGAAAATGAAACGGCGTGTGTTGTTTTATGTAGATGAAGACTGGAAGCTCTGCGATTCGAACAGTTGCCATAGCTCATGCCTGAGAGCCGTAGCTTCGTTGGCAGCAGGGATGTTTGTGTGCAAGGAAGTGTTCTAACTCACAGGCATGACACGATGACCGATCCTATGACGAAAATGACAAGAAAGATGATGTTTGTCTCAGACGCTGGCAATCTGGTCAGTTACGCTGGTGATAATGACGATGATTGATGAGGAGAGCGATGGTAGTGGCACTGATTTAATGAAATGGATTCAGGGTACAGAAAGGCCTGCAGTGACTGCAGCTGAAGAGCATTTACTTATTACATTTGCTGCGTGGCCTTCTTGGAGAGCTCAAATTCGACTAACTGGTTTCACAGGATCTGTTGGGATGATGGATGACTTGGGTTTTAAAGGACAGGAACCTTCATTCAACAAGGTGAATGTATCATATAAAGGAAAAGTGCAATAATGTTTTGTTGTTGTTTGTGTGTTGTTGTCTTCTCTTAGGCCAAATCTAGTGTACAAATGTGCTACTTTGGTTGTGCAGTGGAGTGACTGTAATAATGAAAGCGGGTTATGTGACCTGCATGCCCAAGTCAACATATATGTGCCATTTTAATGAATGGGTTCCATTATCATAACCAAGGCATAACATGTGTATCCATTTAACTGTAAAACAACATGTGTCCTGAACAGTGATACGACAGCAAATTGAAAGTATACTGTACAACTTAAAATATGGATAAACTCGACCTATTCTGCCCCTGATCTCTTACGTTACACTTCACAATGAAATATACATTCAATAAATATACGCCTAAAAAGCCCCCATTTCTATGAGTTGTATAATTTTTATGAGTTGTATAAAAATCCTTCAGAAATAGATAGGATTAGCCTTGTTGTGTCACTCCATATCCATCTATGCCTTCAATATTTTTTCATAATAAAGCAATCATATTTTTCCTTTAAAATACATATTTAAGTAATACTCCCAGGTTTTCACTCAGTAGTGTTATACAGTATATTCCCACTTCTGAAAATTAATCAGTCACATGCTCAATAGGAAGCTGGACCATCTGGATCTTCTTAGTTTTCCTGGGTATTTATTAATATTGTTAACTGGGAATGACTGGGAACTTCACTCTCAGTTTACTATCCTGTTACATAAAATATTGTTAAATTAATGTTATTTGTTTATTGTAAAAATGCAATCTGTGTACCAAAGTTCGGACACCATGAGGTTACACTTTATTTATTTGCTAAATCTGTTCTGAAATCCCAGTCCTGCTACTCATGTAAAGACAGAAACCATGTAAAAATAAAATTTGTCCATTTTAGTTTGTTTCAGCTACAGAAAATGAAGTTTAATTTCAAGGGTTATGACGAGAAAATGGCATCCAGTCATATAGCGTTCTAGGACAGTCACATTAGTGGCTGGAACAGCAATAATACAGTAGACCATGAGACTTGGACCTACATTACTATCATATGGCTACCTAGAGTCATAATGATGTCAGCTTTTAAGCAAAAGCTGTAGTTAAAATGTCTGAATGATATTGCTAACCTGACTAAATCCCACTATTTCCCAGGCAAATTCACTCCAGGGTCCCTGTACCCCTTCCTCAATCAAAGGTCATTTGGATCCCAAACTAACTTAAACCTTAAAGATTTTTCATAGGAAGTAAGATTTTAATACTGTAGCTCTTATTGGAGAAAGTGCCCCTTTTTTGCACAGCAGGAATGACTATAGGTACTTTTCCCAGGACACATGAACCATGAGTGAGATAAGCTTGTGGGGATCGGTCCTGACGTAAGCCACTGAACCATTACATTTACTTGTACACCAGTAGCGTAATGATACATAAACAACAGATCTTCATGCTGAAAACTGGAAAACAAAAACACAGACAAATAGACTGACAGTGAAGTCCAGCCTTTACTGAACCTACATACGATGGAGGTATGGAGGTACAACATGATTTTAAGTCACACAGCATTCCTACTGCCGGGGGAAACGTGAAACAGAAAAGGCCTGGAAAAATCGTAGTTCTCAGGGAAGCTGCACATTGGTAGTTCCTCCCAAATTACTCCCTAGAACCATTTGGTGCAAAAGCAGCTATAGCTTTATGGCTTGCCAATAGTAATTCTGGCCCCTGTGACAGCTTTTGGGACTGTCTCAATCACCATTACCATAGAGAAATTCATTCCAGGCCAGCACTTGAGCCACCTGTCTACCCAGGTCTCTTGGAATCCACCCAATCTGTCCTGAAACACACCATATGGAGGGCCAATAGTCATTCTGGACGCTCTAAGCACAACTGCCCTCTACAGATTTAATTCTGGAAGCCTGCTTGAGCTTCGGGTCTGCTTGGGGTATTTAAAATCACAATGATTTAATGCATGTTTGAAAAAAGTGCTCGACTGTAGGTAGGAAATATAAAAAATAAAATTGGTTAACTTGGCCAAATGTGGTTTTACAAGTTGAATAAGTTAAGTTTATTTTAAGTTGAATTTTGAATAAAGCCACTTTTGGACAAGTTCTATTCTAGGAGTTCACTTCAGCCACCTGTCCAATCAGGTCTCTTGGATTCATCCCAACCAAACACGAAATCATGTGCTCACTCTCTGGCAGGTTAAGACACTCTCCAAACCGTTTCCACCATGAGCCACCTGCCTACTCTCTTGAGAGCATCTTGATTGCATTCATATTTATGTTTAGTCATCTAACATAGGCACGTATCCAGAATGACTTAGAACTGATACTATCTTTTAATCCAAGGGCCTTGCTGAAGGGCCCCAACAGTGGCATTCAGGCAGAAATGGAATTTGCCAATAAACTTTATTTGACATTATTCTAAAGTGGTTAGAGGGGGCATAGAAACAAACAAGAATAGATGAATTTAACATGGCCTTTGCTTTTAGGAAAAGTGTGTGTGTGTGTGTGTGTATGTGTGCGTGTGTTATCTTTCCCAGCAGTGAACATGATGTGGCTATCTTCACCACATCCCACCTCTTTATTAATTCATTCATTTTCTTATCCATGTAATTACATTATTTTTGAACAGCCACGTTTATGTTTAGTAAAGTCGATTAAAAAATCAGGTCAGTTGTGTTTTTGGTCTGATCAGGTAGAATGGTGAAGCATGTGACTTAATCCGTCAAACACAGCTGAATCATCATTTATTTGAAAATAACTTGCTTTTTTTATTTTAAATTAAAGTAAATATGTGTCCCTGTAGACCAGCTAACTCACTAATAACTTTACAGGAGAGCCACCTACATAAAACTAGACCATCTACACGTCGAATGGTCCACTCTGGGCTGTCGGCCAAGTTCTACACACAATGCTAATTAGCCAGAATATCAATACAAGATTGCCTTGCGAAGAAAATAACATTTCTCCCCCCTTATCCCTGCTCACCAGCTCAAAGAGCAACATGCAAACAAATTAGTATTTGACCACATATAGCTCTGTGTTTATGAGATAATATAATTAGGAGAACTTCTCAAAATAATTCATTCTAGTGGGTGAAAGGCCTCTAATGTGTTTTTTTTTTTTCAAAATGGATATAGGAGGGAGAGATGGGTTTTGGCAGCGTTTGCAGCATCCCACCTCCTCAAAAATTCATGATCCCTCAAAACTAGCGAGAAGAGAAATCAATATGACTGCCAGCACTGGTTTCAGCATTACCAAACCCTGAAATATAGATACAAAATAATCCATGGGGGCAAAAATAGGTCGGAAGGGGTGGGGTGTTGAAGCTGAAGTGGGATGTTCGGCGTTATTGGGAGAGAATGAGTAGAACCCGCCCCCTTCCAGCTCCATTAGAGACAATTGTTGCTATTTGCAGAGGCAAGATGTGTTGGTATTGTACTGCTTTAATTATTCAGAGCATATTGTTTCTCAGTTTGCTGAACTCTGCGCTGCTCAGTGAAAGGGAGATCATGAGCAGAAACAACGGTTGCCTTGCTTAAATTCTGTCGCTCTGTGTCTGCGACAATGAAGCGAGTGTCGTTGCGCTGTGGCCCCTTTCCTTTCCGCATTAGCAACCTGCTGGGAGGGTGGGCTCCATCTGCAGGTGCCCCGGATCGCAAGCGCAAGGTTTAGAAATGTGGTACCTCAGAGAAGACATTCGAGAATTGAAATAGCAAATCATCCGGAAGCAATGTTGATTCCCTCCTCAAAAGGGAGAAGCTATCATCGTAAAATAATGACGCGTTTAAGGAAAGGGAGGTGTCACACTGATGCATCATGTACAACAACCAGACTAGATTTTATTGATTTATTTTGACTCAGCTTCTTTTCTTGAAATGGATCAAATACAGTGGTGAAAATAGAACAGTTCGATATCAGGCCTAAAGGGCTTTGAGACCTTTTGGGGTTCTGTTTATGGTTATAAAAAAATTCCCTGCCTGGCTTTCACAGTTTCCTTTTGTAAGTCATACTCGACACATAATCTGTAATCACACATGCAGTTTGTTCAGGGGAAACAGTCTGGTGTGACCCATATACACACTCTCAAATATATACAGACTCTCACACACAGAATTTCTGCCATCCACCCCTTATTGGGATAAGAAAGGCAAATATGCCATGCTGAATGGCAGTAGGAGACGTGGTCCTCTATCGGTCCTGTTAAGGATGCGGAACACTTTGCAGCGCTAATGATACATGCAGACCACCCACTTAGGGGTGCACAAGCACGCTCCTGAGCTCACCCGCGCCTGCACGGCTAGCCTACAGAACGTAGACGAGAGACGTCAAGAGCTTTACTGCTGGTGCTAGGACACTAGAGAGCACTCTACACCTTCTTTCTAAAACCACGTCTTCCACCTACCTGCTGTGCGACACACAGTCTGCCGGTGCGCACTTAGTAAACACCCCGAAGGAAAACAGAAAGAAAGCTCAAAAGATACCCTTGTAAATAGATTCACAGTAGATCCGTACAAGCTATGTGCAGCAGTCAGAAATTTGCCTTTTGAACCATGTTTTGTTACTGAACGTTTAAGGCTCTGATTGTATCAAGGGATAATATGGGAGCAAAAGAAAAAACCGAGAGGTCCAAATAACACCCTGGCTATGTGTATTCACAGCTGTCAAATGCATGATTCGCTCACGGATACGCTGCGTTGCTTTTTGCCGCCTGCAAATTTCCATAATTTCTTACAAAGACAGGAAGAAAAGGATGAAAAAAAGCAGCACCAAATCTGCACAGTGATTATTCCTCACGTATGGCGGAAATGGCATGGAACCAAAGAACGGGCGAGAGGAGGGGTCTAATTTTGCATTGAGGTCTAACCTTTTGATAAGACCCTCCTGCCTGGCTTATTTACCTTCTGCAAATCTGCCAGATCCAACCGACAGCACTGTCAACAAGCCCCTGAACTCATCTTCACACCTGACTTGGAATCGTAATTTGTTTATTTAAACAGGTTTCTTTTTTCCATAGTTTACAAAAGAAATAGGATAGGCATTTTGTATTTTATTCCCACACTTGCATTTCTGCTTTTAACATATTTTACACACTTGCCCAGTTATTTTTTTTAATTACCACAAAGAAATATTCACGTGTCGTTGATGTCCTTTGTAGCTTCAGAACTCCAGGTGGTGACAGACACGTTAAAGCTCAAGTATCCAGCTTTCACAACATGTGAAGTCTTTGTATTCCTTAAAGCTTTCCACGCCTGTGTGAAACGATATCACCCAGTCTCAAAGCCAGGTCCCATTGAAGCTTGTAGTTAACCCTTGTTCTCTGTCCCTTTTTGCACTCCAAATGTGCCAAACAGCCCAGGCAAGAAAACGGCACTGTGTGCTAGAGCATAAAAGCCTGTCCTGTATGTATCGATCCAGTAAATTGCAGGATATCCAGTGCAGCAGCCAGGGCTTCACACCTCACACTCCCGAGAGGTCTGTTGCTGGCAAGTGCAAGAGCCATATTCGTTGATAATAACAAGGGCTCCCTCAATTTGATTGGGCTTATAGTCAACATAGTACTCGGGTGCGGATATGGTGGCCATCTGCTGCATGTTCTGCTTCTGCTTCTGCTTGCGACGCTGGTTGCTGAAGCACTGCCTCAGCTGCCTGAGGCCGGCCGGGAAACACTTCCATGATACGTAGAGCATGAGTACGACGATCAGGAATGAGAAGATCAGAGCCATAGTGCCCGTGACCACCTTGTGGATCTGCATGGTACTCTCCAGGTCATTGGTAGCTACTGTGACTGTGAAAGAGTTGGTCACTACCTCGCCACCCTCCATGTCCTGTAGGTCATATGGACTCCTGGTGGGGCCTTTAAAAATTGATCCTCGGGCCAGGTCTCTGGTAGCTGGGTAAGTCTGCGTTGTTCTGTCAGGACCGTCCGTGCAGAGCTGAAAGGCGTAGACGGCGTCCTGGATGTCCTCTCCTTGAGCCATGTCTGGGCTGGCACACAGCAAGGCACTGTCACGTTGGCCCTGGAAGCTGCTGAGCCAGGAGGCCAGAGCACAGACGTTACGGCTGCATTCCCACACGTTTCCAGACAGGGTGATACTGCCCAGAGATGTCCATGAGGCCAGTATGCGCTGGTCCACATAGGTCAGCTTGTTGGAGTTCAGCATTAGTTCTTTGAGGTTGGGTACACTCTCAAAGACATGGGGTTCGATGTACTCGATATCGTTGTTGGAAAAATCAATCTTTTCTAGAAAGTGCCAGGTCCATTCCAGGGTGCTGACCACAATGGTGGCCTTGTTGTTGCGCATGTAGAGCGTGCGCAGTGAAATGAGGCGAGGGAAGTGGGCCAGGTTAATTTTGACCAGGTCGTTGTGCTCAAGGTGCAGCTCTGTCAGCTTAAAGAGCCCAGCAAAAGAGTTTCGGGCAAGGCTCTGCAACTGGTTGTAACCCAAGTCCAGAAACTGCATGCTCCTGCAGTCCTGAAAGATTCTCACAGGCACAAATTTGAGGGCATTGTAGCGTAAATGTAAATTGGTGAGCTTTCTTAGTCCATGGAAAAGGTCTGGCTCCAGGTACTGAAGCCTGTTGTAAGATAAATCCAAGATGCGTAGGTTGGGCAGGGGTCTGAACGTACTGTTGGACAGGTTTTCTATCCGATTGGTGCTCAGGTCCAGCTCCTTAATCCTCCGCAGCCTCTCTAATGCATTCTCCTCGACGAATTCGATGCTGTTATGATCCAAGTAAAGCCAGGTTAGCTGCGAGAGGCCAACAAATTGGCCCTCACGCAACTCTGAGATGTTATTCTCCCTTAGAGACAAGCCTGTGGCGCTGCTCAGGTTGCGGGGGATGTCCGTCAAGTTGAGCCCCTCGCAGTACACGAGCTTGCTGTCGCAGCGGCACAGCCTTGGACAGCTCCCTCCCACCAGGGGAACCATTTTCAAAAGAATACCCAGAGAACAAAGTAGCAACCCAGGGGGCTTTCTCAGTGTCCACTTTAAATACAGACCAATTAGGAGGAAATCCATTAGCATGAATATCCTGCAGTAGTGGGGAGAAGAAGTTCATTGAATCTTTTCAAATTGTCGTGTTTTTTGGCAACGAGATCTTTGATTCCCCGGGATGAAACTGTGCAAGCTGTTGGACGGGCATTGATTCTTTTTTAATTTTATTTTTTTGAGGGAGCAGGGGGGGGCTCAGAACGAAAGAAAATCCAGATGAGAAGAAAATAAATAAGTCAGTACAAGTAATCGACAAGTCACTTGGATCATGTTAGGTTGGGTACCGAAAGGACAGACGGGCGGCGGTGAAAAAAAAAAACATTCTTCTGAAAAAATGCATATAAAAGGATTCCTACTCACCCCTTTCCAGAGGCTGACAACCTCTATTCAGCTGCTCCCTTTGTGCCCACACTAATTATGTGCGACTATAAAAAAGATCCCAGTGTGGTACAAATTCGCCCCCCCTCCTTTTCAGCAGGCACCAGAATCTGGCAGACTTACAATGTCTTAGTTCTCCTCGTGTGAAAAGAGCCAGCAAGAGGAGGAATCCGAGCGGCATTCAGAGCGTTCGCAGGAAATGCAAGCTGCCCAGGCTGCATGCAGGAGCGCTGTCCTCCCTCTCCTGCTTCTCTGCAGTGTACTTGCTGCGCAGATTAGGTCAAGGGGAGAAGTGAACTGAAGAAAGAAAATCACCCAGGGGGTCAAGTTGAGACGGTCCAACACTTTTCTCCCCTTGTTTTTACTGGCTGAAAGACTGGAGCAAATTAAGGTCCGTCACTCGAATCGATCAGCGGCGTACACGCTTTACATCCATACGGACCGGTCACCATTCTCTCGCTGGGGTGATCCTCTCTGGCTGGAATATACCCTCATCCATGAACGCTTTTAGCTCCTGTGTTTTTATCTCTTTTTGGAAAGCCCAAAGTCCACTATGAGCCCGGCTTGCGGTTTTTCCCGGCTCTTTTGGGAGCTTCTCATTTTCTGTGGGTTCTAGAGGCTGTTGCTGTGCGAAGATGCTGAGGCATAGAGGCTGAAAGGCAGGGCTGGTTTGGAAGGAGGAGAGAGAGAGAGGGTGAGTGGAGGAGCTGGAGCCCTTGCAGCAGACTAGTGCAATGCCAGTGCATGCAGAAAACACCTTCTGTTCACTGAGTGTCGTGAGCCACTCACAATTCAGTCGAGCTCTCTCTCTCTCTCTCTCTCTCTCTCTCTCTCTCTCCCGCTGCTTACTCGCCCATTCGGCAGCTCCCTCCACCTCCTCCTTCTGCCGCTATTCCCCTTTCTCCCTCTTTTGCTCTGTTCTCACTGTCTCTCCTGTGCTTCATCTTTCACAGCGTCTGATACATTTTTATATTCAAAAGAGTTCTGGGATTCGGCAAGGGTTTAAATGTTAGAAACAGTCAAAAGCAGCCCTCTTGTTTCCCCGTTCCCATGGTTCACTCCCTCTGTCTTTCGCCGTCTCCATCTCATCTCCCACCAGCTTCTCTCTAATGAAGTGAAACAAGCCATATATCTGCCTCTTCTCTTTTTTCCGCTTTTTGTTCAATCCCATTTGCTTTTTTTTTTTTTTTTTTGCACGGGGCACGCTAATGAAAATGCGTTCCACGTCCTTTCCCTGCGGCACGGACTCGTCGACGTGTCCGTAAGTAAAAAAATCAAAACGCAGGAGCTGCTGTTTACTTCTTATTTTAACCCTTTCAAGCTGTTGCGCCGTCTTCAGACCCCTTTAATACGTACACGCTCGACGCTGGGCTGACTGGAGCCAGCGTACAGACACACACAAGTCATCGCCCGGTACGTCAGCTTACCACGAGGACTGAGTTCACAGATCGTTGGCTCGTTGAAAAATGGGTGCGAGAGCAGCTGGCAACGGCGTCACGTCCCACGCTGATGCAGCTCGCTGCTGATACAGTTTAGCACACTACAGGAGTCAGTCTCCAGGCCCATTGCCCCTGCCTTTCTATTTCCATATTCTCAGAGCAAAACAAGCTGAAACGGCCACATTTGCATTTCATATTATAACGTGCCTTGCCTTGTTGAGACTGTTTGAATTCCCCCTGTGTGGTCGGAATACAGATATCATCGGTTGCGTCTCAGTCAGCTTCACATAAATATTCCACGCAAGAGCTCGGGCCCCGGTGCCCATGTAGATCTCTACGGCATGACTGACCCAAGGTTTATCATTTCATTATGATTAATTTTCAAGGACAATCCACTATGAAACTTCCTGAAGTGTCCATGCATCGGTTAGTTGGGATGCACGCCGTAACATTCGAAATTGGTCTCTCCACTACTTAGCATGCTGCAAAATCATCCTAGAAAATCTAGGCTCACTTATGCCAACTGTTAATTGCCCTACTGATCTAATAACACTGGCAGAAACATGATGTCTGCCTGAATTACCCATGTTCCTGTCTTAAATGGTGTCAGAGCTTGAAGCTTGCTTCAGTATAATTTCTCTTATTTTTTCGCCAGTCTTTAAGAAGAACATTTAGGCAAAATGTATTTGAATAAACATGTCCAGAATGCTAAGAATATTATGTTTAGCGCAAATATATTCGTAAAGGACACAAAGTTACTCAGATTTTGCAGATATGGATGCAGGTAAGCACCATTTAATGACAAGCCAATCAAAGTCTGATCACTTTAGTGGCAGAGATATAACATACTAATGTTCTTTATTATTATGTTATATTATTAGAAATAATAATACATTCAGGAACAGGAAATAAAAATCTGACTTTTAACTCTGGACTGTAAAGAATACATAAGTGTTATAGTAAAAAATTCTTGATCAGAATCTAAGTCAAGATTTGTAGTACTGCAAATCGAAATTTTAAGTAGGAGTGGACAAGATGCCAAAAAAAAAGGAGAAAATTGAAAATATTAATTATCATTGATTAGGCATGATATATCAGTTTAATAAATATTACATTTCATCATATGTTTTGTAGAATATAACATTAAACATTAATAATATAAAGCTTAAAATTAATTATTATTAATCTGGAGTCGGGCAGCACACTGGCTCGGTGGGTAGCACCTCTGTCCCAGAGTGGAGCGGTCTGGGTCCTTTCTGTGTGGAGTCTGCATGTCCTTCCTGTGTCTGCGTGGGTTTACTCCGACTACTCCGGTTTCCTCCCACAGTCCAAAGCCATGCGTGTTAGGTTAATTGGTGTCTCTTAAGTGTCCTTCTGTGACTGTGTGCATGACTGTGTGTGCGCGCCCTATGATGGATTGGCATACCATCCAGGGTTGTTCCTACACTTGCACCCAGAGTTGCCAGATGGGCACCGGCTGACCCGTGAGCCCCTGCGGATTAAGTTGAAGATAATGAATGAATGTATTGAAAGTAAAAAACACACAAAAAATTTAAGGCTTTTCCCTAGACAAGGTCGTAACACTACATCACTGTATTTTCTATTGTTTTTAATTTTTATGTGTAGATGGTAGCGTTCTACTTGTGTCTCCAGCTGTAGCTCTGACACATTTAATTTCCATTTGCATGAAGTTCTCTTGAGAAAATAAGCTTTTTATTTACATTATAGTAGCATAAATGACTATGTGACTTTGGTAATGTCTGGTCAAGTTAATTTTGGTCAACGACCTATTTCACAGAACATAATGCAGTCGTCTAAATTCATAGTTTACACCTATATTTGGATGAACAGGCAAATTAAATTGGCCTTGCATGGTCATCCTGGTGACCAGTTCTCCTACTCTAAGCTTTTTTAATTTTTATTGTACTAATTTATAGCCTTCTATAGAACTGGTTTACCATCCCAAACAGTATGTGTAGGTGGTAGAGCCGGAGGAAGAAGCAAAAGGAAAAATGAGTTGTGACCATCTATATGCCATCCATCTCTTTTCAGCCTTTCCCAATCTGTGCTTAGCCATAATTAATGGGTGCACCATCAGCTAATGACTTGGTGCCCTGTAATGACTTGACACAGTGTACAGAAGATGGGAGTATCCAGACCATTAGTTTTACAGACTTTTAAGAGCTTTGGCAGTGGGGATTTTAAACTAAGTTATTGAATGACAAGCACAGAGAGAAAGCTGACCTTGACTCTGACTTTCACTTGGAAACAGTGTCTTACCTTGGTAGTGATGGTAGTGATGATGTATTCCGGCTGCTCTGGAGGAACATTTCCACCAGAAGAATGGAAGTGCGTTGGCGGAGTCGGTTGCTGCTTCTAAGTTGAGTTGCATGTTTTGTTGAAGTGGAACCGTGATGCAATGGTAATTCTTAGAATGCCGTGTAGCTCGTACTTCAGGGAAGTGTCTCTTCTCTTCTCATATGTGGATAGTGAATGGCTGTGTTAAAAAATCTAAAAAAAGACAAACAAAGCTAAAAACAGGCAACATAAGGCTGTCTAAACAGTGGCCATTAGAAGTACCTGAATATAAAATTTGCTCTGATTTCCTAATGGCCTGCAAGTTATATAGTGCTTTTCTGGTCAAAATCTTAATCACCCTCCCATTTTACGTCTTGTTCCTCCATTGTTATGTCATTGGCCCCAACAAACATTGAAACAACAAACAACAGGGAAAATGAGAAACCCCGGGTGTGAGATTGTCCTCGTGTCTGCTGCTGAATTTATAAATGAGGTCAATCCAGTCCAAGCTCTGTTATTCTTTTTTCTTTACATAAACTCCCTTTTTTTTGGTCAGGACGAAACTGCATTTTAAATAATTTCGGTGCCGAACTGAAACATAAACGGTTCAACTTGAACAGAGTTAGAATTCCTGCTGTCTCCCAGTCAGCTAACGAGCCCATTGTAGTCCAATTACATAAGAGGAAATAATGTAAATGATACCTGATAGGTTCCCGATAAAAGTAAGCGTGTCCGGGGAGCAAATTTCTGTGAACCTCAGTTCACATACTGGTCAAAATATTTTAAGAGCTGCATAAACACTTATTTGGACGGCACTCTGCTCACAGGAAATATACACTACAACTTGTTTTTTTTTAAGGTGCTATCATTACTAAAGGTAATTATAAAGGTAAAGGTACCTTAATAAAGGTAATTATTTTTGACATATTTCTTTTAATGATTATGTGCTAATTAACATGTAACTTGATGGAGCCCTCACCCCATGACAACAACCACCCCCTACCCGCCCTCCCCTGGACCAGCCATCCCTGGCAGGAACCTTCCTGACATTTAGCATTTAAATCTCTTTCCGTACAAACTCTCCAATTTTACATTGCATCCAAATTTGCAGTTACAGTCAACTCTTTATATCGGATAAGGATGTTACGACAAATGGTCCATCTTTATTTTCAGCGTGTGCCCTTACTACCCAGGCCGAGCAATACAGGAGGCCACAGTTATCGGAATATTAAGTGCATGTAAACACGCTCAGTGACAGCTTGGTGGAGTCTGGATTTGACTTAAGCAGTCCAGAGCCTCAGCCACTGAGCCACCATGTCTTCAACGTGAGATACAATCAGATGAGCCTTTCAGTGTGGAAACAAACATCCTTGGTGCTGGTGTAGAAGCATCATTAACCCCTAGCTGGTCTCTGGACCATGGAATAAATTTAATGATGTAAAATCATTATCTGCTAGATCTTCAAGCCTGGTTAATTGACCCATACTTATTTACTTTAATGACAAGGGAGTCTTCTGCATTGCATACATATGGAGACACCACCCACAGCATTTTCTCTTTGTCATGCACAGTTCATATTTTGAGAGGGCATTTTTAAAGTTAATCCTTTTTTCAGGTTAATCTTTTTAAAATTAAAAACTAATGGATTTGAATATGATATTGCTAGAATCAACTTTCTTTAATTACTAGTACATAGGAGTCATTTATGGGGTGAGGGGCGTTTGACCATTTGACTTCCACGTCAAGGTGGACACCCTCACCTTCTCCAACTAATTTTGTTTGTGCGTAGACATAAGCAAACCAGATAACAAGTAAGTCACTACACTGTCTTTTAACCTTTCTTTATGAACAGTTAGCTTTTTTTACCTGTAGTGTTGTGACTTGGAGATATTTCAACATGGCACCTTTTTTCCAAAGCTCAGAAAGCTACTACCATTGCTCAGAAAGGTACTGTACATGGGGATTGAGGGTATGTAGGTTTAAAAAAAACTTTGTAACTC
>JAVSBV010000096.1:1428036-1444748 GCA_033117975.1 Parotocinclus spilosoma
CGATACATTATTATTATTCTTGGTGGTGATGTACAGCAACGGCATATAATAACTGGACTGTCGACAGAATCAAGAACAGAAGTTAAAATCACCTTTGAATGTTATTTTCGCCGTCGTCGCATGTGTCTCGACAAGGCCAGAAAAGGGACGCGCTGTACGCGCACGTCGACCAGCGTCGAATGGCGTGTGAATCAGGCGCGAGCGAGAACGAGATTAAAAGCAAAACACGCGGTCCAACCGGGGTGCTCAGTCCCTCGGTAAACGCGTGCTTACCCCCGCCACTTAATGCGTCTCCTATAAAAACCCGTATATTTACGTGCAATTCTGTCTCTAAAAACATCCGCGTCGTGCTCGCATCGCAAATTGTTACGCTGTACGTCTCACCCTCTCTGTTTGCGTACATGTCATCACGCACGACGTCACGACTCCAAACTGAATGGGCGCGTTTACGCGTACGTTCTCGCATGGCTTTGGACTGAGCAGTCGCGCATGCGCCTACTTAACACGTCTTCTGCGATTCCTCTTAGCCTCGTACAGGCCCGGTTTTGGAGTGTGGAAGATGCGATCCGAGCGTTGCAAACAACGTGGGGTTTATTCCCCAGACTGGAGAGACACGCACAAGCGAGCAGACTGGACAAATAGCTTACCGAGGAAACGCCAAGGATTAGAGGCATTGTGCTTTGTTACTACTCTTGTTTATTATACGTTCATTCTATTATAGTGTGATTGTAATATTCCTAATATATGAGATGCCGCGGACGCGCTAGATCTCAGAATACCTCTGATCTGTGTAGGCTACAAAGTAAAAGCGCTATCTGAGGAGAGTTAACCAAATGCACAACACGAATGAGCGGATATAGAGTTAAATCTACATTAATTATAGAAATAAAAAAGACCGTATAATGCGTAACTACATATTAAAGCCCACTTCGTTAAGAACAATGAACATGATGACAAGGGTTTGATGTCGGCCATTTTCTCTGCCACGATTCAGCACGAAACGTGTAAGACAAGACTGTTTAAAAGCAATATAATAAACAATACAATCCACGTTTAATGTTGTTCTACTACAACATGTTCAACAAAGCATTTCTTAGTATAGACATTTGTTAGTACAGGCCGTGTTTCTCGGGTTGGTTTCAAGGATCATTGACTCAGTGTTAGCCGATATATAAGAGAAACGGAAAACATGGCCTGGAAATTTGCACTTTTCATTTCCTAAATAAACGAGTGTAACTGCAAGTCATATGAACTCTTGGGTTTCTTGCCAGCTTTGTCGTTTCTAGTGGACTCACCAGTGCTGAGAAGACGCCCGTGACCCTGCTTCTGCAATTGTATCAGGCTGGAGATGGAAACATGAACACCTGGATTGGAATGTTTTCTCTGTCCGGAATGACCGGTTAATTGTTAAATAAATTAAGTTGTAATACAATTATATAATTTTTGCTGCTTGCATTGCCTTGGTAAGAGGAACATAAGCCAATTCGTGAATGTAAGAAATGGCAGTATGGTTAAGCAGTGTAACTTTAATGCTTAACTGTTTTTGATCATATAAATTTTAATACTCATCCTGCCTTTATATGAGCATTTATATGTGTTGAAATGGACATTTGGAGAAAGATTGACACTTAAGATCATAGTGTCTAATTTTAACAGAAGGGTCTGGATCAGTCAGGATTTTTCTCTGGTCTGTGTTCTGGTCTCCCAATTCCAAGTATAATGTATGTTTATTTCTATATTAATTTCAACTGGAAGAACTTTAAAACAAGAAATTAAAGGCTTAAATAACATGCACTTCTTTTTCCTGTTGACGCTTTCATGCTAATGTGTATTTGCAAGTAACTGCAGAATTAGTAACGCACTGACCTCCTATTTATTGATGTCATTTCTGGCACAGCTAGTTACAATTACAGAGTAAGACCAGGAAGTCATAAGTATAATTATAAGTTTTAAATTATAAGTATAAATATAAAGGAAGTATAATTTTTCAACTCATTCCAGAAATCTTTTAAATGGCATTGCAACTGTCTGTCTGACTCTGGTGGCCTAGTGGTTAAAGTAATGGATTATGAACCAGAAGGTCCAAGGTTCAAATCCCACCACAGTAGGGTCCCTGAGCAAGGTCCTTAACCCACAATTGCTAGTATTGTAAGACTGTATTAATTGTAAGTCGCTCTGGATAAGGGCGTCTGCTGAATGATGTAACTATAAGCCCAGGGAATGCTGGACGTGACAACATTGAAAACACAACGTTAATTGGCTAATATGGTGGACTATCACATGGTGCTATAGAAAACTAACAGTACTTGCTGCCTTTTACTGCATTTAGGCAGTCATTTGTAACTTGCACAAGTTACTATATATATATATATTTACATTTACTAATTCAATTGTAATGTATTTTTAATACAAATTGGGTAAAAGTAAACTGTATTGCTATCTAATTGGCCACATATTGGCAATGATATGGCTGTATACTTTTGCATTCCCATAAAAACCCAATGTTAAGTTTTTATGTTTTTCCATACGGGAAAATACAAACGTGTGCACCCCATCTACAACACCCACATGCTTGTTAAGATGGATGTACTTGCCAGTCCATTAGGAGGAACTGCATTTCACACTTCTGAATGGAGGAAAATAGAGAAGGAATAACACCCCATAAAACTACTTCAGTTTTAGATTTTTAGAGGTGTTTGGGGCTCAAAATGAAAATAACTAAAACAGTATCTTTTCAGTTCAAGGATGAGATGTAGTCCAGCCTGAAACCTGTTCCTGTTTTTGGCAACAACATATAATTCCAGTTGATGTATATTGCCTGTCAAGCACAGAGCACATGAGATCAATAAAGGGACAACACTTTTTAACTACGGTAATATCTAGTCATTTTATAAACATGTCAACTTCACAGGTAAGGCTTGTTATTCATTAAACTGAGTTACATGGTCCTCTTAGAACTGGATTATTGGAAAAAGTAATCATAAATTACTAAAATAGTCAAACATGTTCATTCTGTATTCAGTACTTTCTGGTAAAAGTAATAACACTAATAATTCTGGTTTACTGTAATATGTAAACTGTAATATGTAAAACATGCTGTTTGGGGAAAAATTACAATCAATAGTTATTTACCTTTAAGCACAATAAATGCATTTAACCATGAATTTGGACTGTAAATGTTAATTACCTAGAATATTTTTTAAATTTAAAGTTGTTGGGTGCTGTTTACATTTCAGAGTAAAGATGTTAATTTTATGTCAGCTATTGTTGCTGTGCACTAATCTTGTTCAAATCAAATAAGCAGGCTGTGTAAATGTCCACAAATCACAAAGACAAGGCCAGTTGCATGAAACCTAATTAAGTAATTAACTGTAACAATAATGTTAAGTGTAACACGTATTTAATGGACTGGAGTCAAGACATTTTATAATGTAACATCTCACTGCTTGGTTATAAACAAAGGTAGTAAATTACAGTAGTGTTACTTTGTATTACATTACATACAACACTGGCCTTTTATTTTCAAATCAAATTATTTTAAATACTTTAAAACTACATGCGCGCATATATATATACACACACACACACACATGCATGCAGTACTGTGCAAAAGTCTTAGCCCACCATTAGATTAGAAAGGGTATTGCTAAAACAATGGTATAGTGACCATTTATCATTATTTATCTGCCTACAGAAAATGTACATAGATATATGCAGTATTAAAAGCAGCTTTTATAGGTTATAGTGGTAAGTATTTAGTGTGATTTTTTCTTTAAACTTGAGCAATAGCAGTATCTGGGAGCTCTGGGGACAGTATTAGGATGCCAAACTGACCCTTCTACAGTCCATAGAAATTTGATCAGGTAATCTTTTTGGAAATTTAGCAGCCAAAAAAACCCATTTTTCAGAAGTAGAAAGGTAAAAAGCCTAAAATATGCAAAAGCTCACAAACATTTGGAAGAAGATCATTGTAAGAGAGTATTGTAGCGCGACGAATCCAAGTTTCAAATTTTTGGATCCAGTCCTTAGAAATGTGTTATGTATGGTCACTATAGTATGATAAAGCAAAGCAAATCTAAAGGTGGCCTAAGACTTTTGCACAGTACAGTATATATATCGTGAATAAACTAAATAAATGTTTTTGCCCTTCAAACATAAAAAATATTTACCTGAATTTCCCTGCATACCAAATGCTAAAGAAACACCAAAATGGCTTTTTAGGAAATAAAATATAATAAAACAAAATATCCCTTACAGCGGCTGTTTGGGAAGAAATGGAACCGGTGCCCAGACTGAAACATGTTGCAATGTGAGATAAAATTGCTTGTGGGATACAGAAAGCCTCAGTGCAGTCATAGCTCATCATTTCATGGTCTCTACCGCAACAGGAACATAACTTGACACTTCAAATGGTCAGAGTGCTTCCTATGGACTAAATAACATGCCCTAACACGAGCTTACGGAAAAGCCAGCCTTTTCATTTCTAAACCAGTTCTGTTACACAAAAGCTCTTGAAAGCATTTAGTGACCCCTCATCTTTTCTATGGGTCCACAAACCACTAGTGGTTCAGATAATGTGATTGTATTCAACACACTTGCAAGTCCTTGAAAAGCAATTACTACACGTCTGTCTTTGGAAAAGACAGCCGTCACTTCGGAGGACCTTTTGTCACAGATGGTTGAAAAGCCATTAGGTGAGGGCAGGTGTGGGCGGGGCTTCTTTTCATACAGGATGATGAAATTGAATGATGATGATGAAATGAAAACATAAGGATGTTTAGGTATGCCTACAACATGACATGCAAACGTTTCGGAATGATCCCATTTAAGTGTGTTCCTTCTACAGTGCCCATGGAATACCATCATATTCCTTTGAAGTAACAAACGTAATTCAAGTAACATAAAAAGCAACAGTGTAGGCAAAGTGATTAGCTCTCTGGCTTAATACTTTTCACACACACAACAGTGTTGCTGGAGTATTTAAACACCTCAGCGTCACTGCTGACCTAAAAATGGACCCCAAATCATAAATGTTCAGCCGCCAACATCCTGTAGGAAGCATCCTGTAAGAAGGATTAGAAGATCACCAACAAACTGTGCAACAACAAATGAACTGCTGCCTCTGACTTTACATCTACATGGTGGAACAATAAAATGTTTAATAGAGACTACCGTGAGTGAACACTGTATTAAAACTCCAGCAGCACTGCTGTATATGAGCCACTCATACCAGCACACCACCACCACATCAGTGTCAGTGCAGTGCTAATAATGATCCAGAACCCAAATAGTACCTGATCTGTGCTGCTCCTAGCCATTAGACAGCAGAGTAAAGAGCACTGACAAGGTATGTAGAGAAACAGATGGAATACAGATGTAGATACAGCTACTGCTCCTTTCATTTTTGGGGACAATATGATACAAAGTTCTTAAGGATATGATGGTTGTCTATATGCACTGCAGACGTTGTGCTTCTCGCATCCTTAAAAACTACAACAACAGAAAACGAGAGGGCCTAAACTTTTAAGGGTCATGTGTATTTGCATAAAAAAACCAGTCAACAGGATGTAGGTCTTGAACCGAAACAGATTGGATTTACGTTTCCTAACTGTATTGTTTTTGTTGTTGTTTTTTTTTCCATTGACTAGGATCATACCGTCTATTTTTATAAAGCCACGATGCGTTTGCCGCTTTGGTGCATTTTTACGAACAGGAAGGAGTGTGCAGTACCCACACTTGAGAGCACATCAAGGGAAGGTGACCTCTGTAAGATGTTTTCAAGCCTTCTTTCAAGGGTATTTAAATGCTGGTGATGCACCAAAGATCTAAAGCAGAGTTTCAATGGAAGAGTTAAACAAAGCTATGCCTCGAGAATCACCATAAAACAAAATGCACCATAAAATCTAAATTTCCTAATTGAAATTCTACTTAAGGGAAATCAGCGTTGCTCCGCCTTAATTTCCATTCAAATAATGTGATATGGTAACATTCCCCATGTATTTGGTAATAACTCATCTGGAATTGTATAAACTCAGCCAGAGGGCGACTGACACCGTGTTAGAATACCCATATTCTGAACACCCATATTCTGAATAGAAAATTGAATCACTTTGTCATGGCTGGTGTGCTGTGTCTGTATTTTGTCAAATAAGCTTTGGATTTCTATGGTGGTTAACTATAAGGTAATGGTAGTTTTTTATATTGTGGCATTAAGGGCTAAGTGCTCTAAATCTGTTTGCTACACATATTCCTAACTCTTCATTTGGATTATCAATTCTTTAGAGGCAAGACAGTATTCAAATTCAGGAAAAGGAAAGAGAAAAGCTGCATTAGGAAAAAAAAAACAGTGAATTACAGGAATAAAACCATATTTCCTTGGAAAGCAGCTGATCCCATTCCATACATGTGAATTAAATTGATATTGGTGGGATGTCTGAGTTTCAAATCTAAAAGGAACGGCGCCACAAGAGTCGGTTCCCTTTGCTATAACCAACCGATTTCTCCGTACCAACAGTGAGTCCTTATAAACCTGTCAAGACACCACCTACTGGTGACAACTTTTTATATATGAACTCATGTGACCTAAAACTGATATACTGTACCATGGTAACAATCACAAAGGACGATACATTTGCTAGCCAATATTCAAACACACGTTACGCTTTTAATCATGACGTGTTAACGGGGAACCCTTATGAAGCACCGATCGCTCTTTAGCAGAAGTCCTCGTGATGGTCCCTGGAGGTGTAGGTCAAGGCTCTCTTAGTGGAACGGGAGCAGCCATTGTGATGGTGGTTGAGAAGGCTTCTTCGTTTAGTGGAACACTCGGCGGGGTCGCTCACGACCATCAGGGTGGTCTCGACGCGTGACAGGGTGCACATGCTGCTCTGGCGTGTTGCATGCATGTGAGTGGCTCTCAGCTCCAGGTCGTCATAGCTGGACAAGCGAACGAACGGGCACCAGCGAAGCGCCCGCTTAAAGCCTGCCCGAAACCTTGGGTGAAACGAAACGAAGGGGTTAGTGCTCAGTTCTGTTAGGAACAAGCTAGTTTAAGATCTTGCTTACACCTCTGATTAATAGGGGAAAGAGACATTTTTCATTTGACCCAGAGTCCAATCAGCTAATATCCCTATGAATAAGAGGTGCAGAGTAAGGGGTAATATCTGGCGAGTGGTGAATCCCAGAAACTGATGGAAATCATGATTTGCTCATAGCTAACTATGATAAATGAGGTGAATTAGTTTTTTTAGGCTGTTCTACTAATCAAAAGATTTTGATCTTACATATCAGCTCTGTCAGTTGGTCTGTGTTTGGGCCCTTGAGCAAGACCATTACATTTTAACTGCTCAGTTCACCAAGTGGCAAACGGGTTGCATGCAGAGGTGGAAAGTACACACATTACTAGTACACATGAATAGTATTTTAAAAGTATTGTCATTTTTAAAGTAGTTTTAATTTAGGGTAATGTCATTTTAATTATCAATTTTTTTTTTTCGAAGTACTGTACTTCACTACGGTTTACATTACAAAACGAGTAAATAAATAAAGCAAAAACTCCAGTGAATGACAGGCAGCAAAAACTGGCATTTAAATCACAAGAGAGATGGAGACGGGCAAGATAGCAGTGTTGCAGATCCAGTCGACAGCAAAACCCTATCAAATTTTGCTGAGGTTCAACTCAACGGAAATGAAGTGAACCCCCTGGATATATTTAAAGAACCATTTTACCTTTAAGTGCATGACATGTAGCACTTTTGCTTTATTAAAGACTTCTCACTAAAATGGAGCATTATACCACTATACCTACATTTTTCGATGTCGATTACCTATGTTATATTTTGTATTTTATTTTATAGTGCACTTTACTTTGTAAGGTGTTTTAATTAAAAACAACTAGTTGTCCTTTGTGCACTACACTGAAGAGACCCTTACATACATATCATGGTAACATTTACTCTGAGTAAATTACACTGCTCACAACAACAAGAGGATATTCCAAAATGAAGATGAAATGAAACATTAGATTTATTTCATTAAACAAGATCAGAAAAGCAAAGGAAAGTCAAAGAAAGTTGTTCGATTATGCAAATGAGTTACAAACTCAATTATGGTGATTGAGTATTAAGTGATATATTCATGGGGTGAACAGAAGCATGTTAAACTGGACGAGAGTGCCCCCACGTTGACTGTTGAGTAGGGTGTATACTGTTAAAACACACTGACAGTGATGGGGCATGGACAGGATCAGGAATTGTTGTGAGCAGTGTACTGTGTATATGAGCTATTTTTTACTTTTACTTAAGTCGATTTTTAGACCAATAATTTTACTTGTACTTAAGAAATACAATTTCAAAAGAGTAAAATTACTTTTGCTTTAATCCTATTTTACATTTATGCATTTAGCAGATGCTCTTATCCAGAGCGACTTACAATTCATACAGTCTTACAAGCAATTGTGCGTTAAGGGCCTTGCTCAGGGTCCCAACTCTGGACCTTCTGGTCCTTAGTCCAGTGTTGTAACCACTAAGCCACCACAGTCCCATATTATCATGTACAGGCAATTAACTGCACCTCTGATCAGTACCTTAAACACCAGGCACTTTACAATGGGGATATGTCCTGACAAATGCATCCTAAGTTGAATCTATTGTAAATTGGTAATATATACTGTCCATATCATAGTCCAATTGTAGACATTAAATAGGTCCCAGCGCTCATCACTCCTATCACAGTGTAGTGCGTAGTGTTTAACATGATCAAAAAAATGTTTAAACACGTTCAAGTAAGTATTGCTCGGGAAAATGAAAAATTTTAAGTTCTGAGTATGGTTTCTGAGGAATGTGTATTTGTGTTTATTATCACATCAAAGTCGAAATATCGCAAGTCCTTTAATAATGAAATGATTAAAGAGACTTTTTAGTCCCATGAAGGACATGTTTAGGTTTTTTAGAAGCCCTGAACTCTACCAAAGTTTTTGCAAAGTCCCTTATAGTCTTTTCTTTCCTCTTTCCTATGACACGCATCAAGCAAGCAAGGTCAGAGGAGTTAAGAGCCAAGCATATCTGCCAGCACGACGTCAATGCTGACTGGGGTAAAACCACTTACCGATGACTTTGCTGATTGTATGAGTCATAACGAAAAATTGCAGTTTCTTATTAAATAGCAATATTTGTGGTTCTGTTATGTTCCAAGGAGGGTTAGGGGGGTTAGCACTTGCCTAATCTATCAGTTTAATGGACCCTCATTCCTGCCATTCACTGTGGGCCCATTCCATTTCTCACACCAACTATTTTTCCTGTATTTAAACCCAGTTTTCTTCTTCACAGTAGCTTGTGAAGCACAAAGACTTTCTTCTAGCACATACATTTTTTTTTATTAAAAAAGCTTTAAGCCATTGTAAAAGGAGGGCATTTTACCTGCTGTTGAGGCAGCAGTAGATGATGGGGTTGTACATCGTGGAGCTCATGGCCAGCCACATGACTGACAGGTAGACCTGCTGGATGGATTTCCTCCTCACCAGTGATTTGTTCAAGCCTGTGATGAGGAAATAGATGTGGTACGGGAGCCAGCAGATTGCAAAGGTCAGAACAACGATGATCATCATCTTCACTACCTGGAAGATAATGACATTGATGATATGTCTGTATTGCAGTACATCATGATATGTTCATTTTTAAAAAAGTAAAGCAGAAATAATGTTTCTATATTCATTATTTTACTCGAATTTCATTTCCTATCCCTAGCAGCTTTATCGTTTTTTGATTCCCAGTACCCCTGAGCGACGAACGCTATAAAATACAGTTGGGCATTGGAGGCACACAGGTTCCATACGCTATCCTGTGAAACATTTGCCTACAGAACCTGTAGATCCTGCACAATCGTAGGTTGCCGAAGCTGTCGTTCCAGCTGGTTAAATAAATGCTTGATTGGCATGAAATCTGGTCACCGAGCAGGCCATGGAAGTGTTGCAATCTGGCAGGGACATTCCAGAGAAACCCTTGCCGTGCTTGGGCGAGCATTATCCTGCTGAAAAATTCCAGCTGGAAGCACTGCCATGAGAGGCGACACATGGTCGCTGAATGTCCTGCACATATCGGTGAGTTGTTAGTGTCACTCGTATCACTATTATTGCTGGCCCTAAGCGATGGCTCCCCAAATCATCACATCAGCAGTTGGGGCAGTTTTTCATTCCACAACAAAGGCAAGATGGTAGTGCTCACCACGAGGCCTCCATACTCAGATGCAGCGAATCTTGATTCGCCACTAAAGATGGCCAGTTCTAGTCTGTAGACATTTTTTTTCATTTTTGTTTTCCTTTACGACATAACTGCAAATGAAGTAAACAATCTGACATTTCTTCTATCTTGGTGTTTTTTCTTTTAAATCAATGAACGTACATGTCACATAGAAAATATTCCAAAGAGATAAACCAATAACTAACAAATAAAGGATGTGATAAATATGGAAAAACATGACTTTAATTACACTTTTATCAGTAAATAACAAAAAATAAACCTGCACTACATGCTGGGAGCCTCCAAGAAATACCACACCGTCTTTCTCTTAGCCAAGGCGGTCAAAATAGTTTTTCTAGCCCTTTGTCTTGGACAATCCTAGCACTGTATCAGTGTGTAACCCTACAAACTGCAACCTGGACCTCCTTGCCAAATATTCTGTATTCACCCTTTATTGACTGATCACTAATCCTTCAGTTCCTGTCAATACCCTACACCTCTAATCGTGAGATGTCATAACTACTGACTAAATAACCTCAGACTTTTGAATTACAATATCAGCAGGTGGCTTCTTAAGTGTCTGCAAGGTCCTGGTGACTTTCTTTCATTCAAGTCAGAATACATGCTGCCAATGCTATTATTAGAGCACACAGAGCTATCCATTTTCTTGAAGTTTTCGAGCTATGAATGGAGCTATGAATTTTCTATAGATTTTCTTGGAGTAGTCAGTCCTCATTCTGGCATGATTGCAGTCTTTATTGTGTGTCAGAGCACCTGGGCAAAACAATGGAAGAAAGCAGGCATCAAATCTGAGAACTTTCATTCTGCCCCTAAATCATTATTTGTCTCTAAAAAAAGGCATTTATAAAAGTTGACAAACTTTCTCTGACTTTTCTATTTTTCTATATCCCATTATTTTTAGTTTCTCGTGACTCATATTTGCTCAGAGCACTTATGAGTCACTTTGTACCCACTGACCCAAAATCTGTCTCCGCTTTTTAAAAATTGAATCCCTTAACGTTGAGCTTGATCTTGCCTCAACCATCTCATGTCCAATTTCATTCATATAACTCTTAAAGCTGGTTCTTTTGCTCTAACAGTGTAAGCTACTTAGTTGCTAAGTCACAGTAAATCTTAACAATGGCTCTATTTACTATCCACCCTGTTAGAGAGTGAAAGTCATCAATTAAGGCAGCTCTCATAAAAATCTCTAATTTCTGCAAACGTGTGCATCAAGTTTTAAACAACATCGTATCCATTGTAATGTCAGGCCTTGCTCTTACACTTCTGTGGTTAATAGCACTTTGTAGTACCTCAAGTACCAAGTCTTGGCTCCTTTATGTTCACCATTTCTATTCAAAGATTCCAAATATTTTACATTACAGTCAAATTTTTGGCTGTTTTTGAGATTCAAGACTTGATATAAGGTCCTTGATCATAACTTGTGCATTAATGATTAGCATTTAGTAACTGTTTTAATACAGATAATAGTATAAAACTATTTGTGAATTAAGAGCACATCGTCAGACAAGTTATTTTTGTGATTTTCAATATATATAAACTAAATACAGACGCAGACACAATCTTATGGCCCACCAATACATCACAAATGTATGGTATTGAGATAAATTTATTATACCAGCCCATTCTTAATGGCAACCCATTTCTCTTTAGAAAGAGGCACTGCTTTTAATAGATATATAGAGAAACAGCGTTTAGGTGAACTTATGTATAGCTGAGTCTGAAGGAACGTGCTTTTGTTGTCATGTTCTCAGTTTCGTTGTTCAATTATATAGGTTGTCTTTATGACCTGCTGGTCAACCAGACAGTCAGTAGACATTTATGCATTCTCAAGTATCTCAGGATATAATGGACACCATAAAGAAATAAGAAAATAAAACATGTGTGAGAATCTGAATCACAAAAGCTGTGAAGTAATTAGTGAACTATTCATGACGTGGCCCACTGTCTCCTCTGTAATTTGAGAATATTATGTTAGACATATTGTCCAGTGCTTCCTTTTCTTATTCATTGCCCATTAAAAAACAGTGAAGAAGATTTGTTGATTTAAGTCCGGTAAAATGGTAACTAGAAAGGAACTAGAAATCAACAAAGTGTATTTTTGCTGTATTCAGTATATCCCATTAACTTGTATCCTATTACTTGTTTCCCATTACCTGTAGATCTGAGAACATTTTTTTAATTTAAACTTCAAATAATGTTTAACCAATTAATATTAACCAGGTCACCAGCTTTTAGATAAGAATAAAGTATAAAAATATGATGCTCAGAAAAATTTACAATATAAAATATAATAATTAAAAAAAATCTATAAACTATATATAATATATTAATAAATTAATATCCACAATAAAATATCCCCTGATTTTTGTGAGCGGTGTAGGTTTGGACAAAGGAAATTGCAAGCAGGAAACGTTTAGATAGCAATTTTTTTTTAGTCTGTGACTGTGTGACTGTGACATTCAATTATGTTTATTTTTAAAGCCTAATTCAGTTGATTAGAGAAGCCCATGAATGTTAAGTCTAAGCACAACTCCCACAGAGACTGTTCACAGAATTTATTAAGCGCTGGACCTTTCTACAGCCCACGTGGATTAAGTCCAAACAAGCCAATTAAGATCTTAGACCTTACAAAAAAAGGATTTTATAGAAATTTGGTTATAGAGAAACAGCTTTAATAGAAAACTACATTTCTATTGCTACATTTCAGATTAAAAAATAGATATATTTTGCAAGCAGGAACTATTTCTTATATATTCTTAAATATATATTTTATAGTCAATGATCTTTCTTTACAGATCCTCATTTAGTTGACTGAAGGAGTCATTGGCCATTGAGTGTCTGAAAAAGGGCTTTTACATTTGCAAAAACGGTTATGGTGTTGTTTTGTTTTTTGGTGACAAAAAATTTCATTTCATACTATAGAAAGGGAGGCTAGATTATTTCATGTTTATATATATTGGACTGAAATGCTGATCTTGTGTCTCATATTCATCTTCTAATGTTAAGCCCAAATGTTTCCAGTCTACAGCAAAAATAATGGCCTCACTGTTCCAATACTTTTGGAGGGGAGTGTATACATATAGTCTGGCATGAGTGTGGAGGTGATCAAAGACACACCATTTAAGTTACACAGGCAGGATGGAAGAAGCGAGATGCAGTAAATGTAGCTGATGTGTTTGTGTCGTTGTATTGCACAAACCGGGAGATGTTTCCGATCTGGTTGGTGACATGACTAGACTGCTGATGCTTGGTGTTCTCATTGCTTATAGGATTCCACAAAAGACAGAAATCTCTTGGGCTTGGGTCCTTTCTGTGTGAAGTCTGCATGTCCTCCCTGTGTCTGCTTAGGTTTACTCCGGTTTCCTCCCACAGTCCAAAGACATGCGTGCTAGGTTAATTGGCATCTCCAAATTGTCATTGACTTATGTATGCAAAACACCCCAGTCGTGTAACTAGAACCACTACCTGTGGTAGCCTAGTGGTTAAGGCACTGGACTATGGACCTGAAGGTCCTGGGTTCGTATCCCACCTCTGCCAAAGCTGCCACAGTTGGGTCCTTAAGCAAGGCCCTTAGCCCACAATTGCTTGAATTGTAAGAATATATAAGTTGTAAGTCGCTCTGGATAAGGACGTCTGCTAAATTCCGTAAATGTAAATGTAAATGTAAACACCTGCATGCCAGTCCTAAGCCTGGATAAATGAGGAGGGGTGGAGAAAGCAATGGAAACTACTTCACTATCCTGCCGAAATACTTCATGGATCACATGCAGAAATGCGTGGACGTAACCGTACAGTCACAGTCCTGATTTACCAAACCAACCCACATTTTCCATGTCTTCGTCAATCCTGCTCTGTGTCATTTTTTAGTGTGAGAAAAATAGTGGTGAGAAAAAAATGTACAAAGAGGATGAACAAGTGAACAAGAACAAAAGAAACCCCTAAATAAAAAAGACGGGTTCAAACTTGAGTGAAAAGTGAGGCACTTGGATCATAACAAAAAGGTTACAAGGAGGTCCTTATTATCTCCAATATCAACCCTTTAAGAAGAAGTGATTTCTAAAACAATCAGCCGTCAAAAGACCACCTTGCCTACAGCAAAAGCGTCTTGTAATTGCTCCTTTTCTCCAGTCGACCCGTCTGCTTGCTCTCATCACATGTTTGATTAGGCAACTCTCCTCCCTCACTCCACTAATGAAGGTAATTACATTTTCCAGATTTTGCTAGCTCTCTTTAAAAACAAGAGATTTCAAATGGAAACCCCATCAGCTCAGTAAACAGCACTGAAGTGGCTAGGTGTTAATGATGGCTCTAAGAACCTTAAAAGGAACCTTCACACAGACTACACAGGCTGCAGCCAGAATTAGCGATTGATGGCTGATTTCATTTCTAGAGTTCATTAAATTAATCCTTGTAACAAGATCAACAGCTTGTCATGCTGACCTCATTAACACTAGCTCGTAATGTGCCCAATATCACCAAGACAGTCAGAGATTTTTAAAAAAGCTATGACCAAACATACACTTGAACTTTTCAACTATGACTTCGTCCAACCTCTTGAGACACACCAAATTGTATCTGTGCTGTATCACCTGGCCACAGGCGGTGCTGGTGCAGATTAGCATATTAGACTCCTATGACTTATGTGGCAAGCTGATTAATAGAGGCAGTGGGAAAGACTTAGCATGTTCTTCCAAGCAGGCTCGTAATTGCCATAGAAATAAATAAGGTGAAAAATCTTTTAGTGGCTGCGAGGTTAATGGAACTCCTATGTCATGCAAGGGTAATGCACTTGGTGAGGAATGCTGAGTTTGTCGTCAGCCTGACATGCATATACCTAGCAGCGCTGAGCACAGGTCATTCGATCACTGAGACTTCCTACTAGTAGTGCTGTGCTGGGTTTTATTTCCTTAAACTTAAAGATTTAAAAGGTAATACCACATTGCCTGTTCTGGAAAAGAGTGTTTCTTCAAGTGGGCTCATTCCCTTTTGGTTGTGTGCACCCAGTGAGGTATATTTATTTATGTTTCGGCTCTGTCGGGCACGTTTATATTTTGGTTCTACACTGTGTGATTGGATGATGATGAAGAACCAGGGTGTTGTGTATTTCCTGGAAAGAGTGATATGTGGAACAGTGTATGCATTAGATGCTCTCCAATACTTTTATTAGTGGTATTTATGCAGCTTTCTTGTAAAAATACCCTTTATATTTACATTACCATAGCATAAAAAAGTCAGTGACCTTCGTTATATCTGGTCAATATCTTGATCAATTCGATCTAAAACCTTTGCTTTTTGACTTGACCTAAACTTACAGGCATACAGTCTCCACAAAGCTGTGTGTTTAGCTTAAAATGGAAAAAAAGAGAAACACATTCAGTATCCCTCACTTGAATTACAGACCATTCTCATTACCCTTTCCAAGCACATCAGATATCCAGCAGTGCTGCTTGCCCAGATAACCAAGCCAACTATCATTCACAGACATGGCTGCTGGTATGTTGAAGGGGGACTTCGGATGACACAAAGCAGCTGGGACTAACACACGGATCTCCATGCACGGATTAGCTCCTGAGGAGAAACGGCGTCTTCACACAGACTAAGCCACATCTTTTTGCTTTTCCTATATCTGTCGCTCTTGAGATGTGTATGGATAACACATGTGGGGTGGGCAGAATGTTTTTCGGTGATGTATAAGACCTATGGGCTAAACACACCACTATGATTGATGAACTGATATTTAGAGGTGAAGCAGAGACAAAATGAGGTTGGAACTGAATGAGCTCCGGTTAGTGTCTGCAAACTGATATATGGCGAGGGAAATTAAAATGGAGACTGTCATTGTAGCTGGGACCTGATAAGAATCAGCTCAAATACGCTTGCTGTGATGACTGAGCAAAGAGACACTTGTCTGATACTGAGTCATGTTTTCCCTGAAAACGTGCTGGTGAACAATAAACCCAAATATATTTATTGATACATGATTAAATCAGTAGTTTTTTTTCTTTAACACCCAGAGCTCATCTGTATCTGTTAACATCCACGAATGAACCTCCGATCAGCCGTGGATGGTATTCAATAAAGCACCAACCAGCAAAAGAACACCACCAAAGACCGTCATAAATGATGATGGAACAACGATAATATCAAACAACGATAGAACTAACAAAACTCTTTCTGAGTGATCCATAAAAAGAGGTAGAAGCTGTACTAAATCTGACCTCAGTGGCATTGCTCTTCAGCAGTACTATAAAGTGCATCGGGAAAGTATTCAGAGCGCTTCACTTTTTCCACATGTTGTTACGTTACAGCTGTATTCCAAATTGTATAAAATTAATCTCTTTCCTCAAAATTCTACACAAAATACCCCAATATGACCTATTTTTTTTTAAGAGTTCTGAAAATGTATTAAAAAAACCCCCTAAGAAATCACATTTACGTGATTACGTGAGCTCA
>JAVSBV010000097.1:0-10158 GCA_033117975.1 Parotocinclus spilosoma
GGTTAATGAATTTAGTTTCATTCATTAAACTGATTCTCTCTCTCTTCAGGTCCTGTGTGTGTGTGTGTGTGTGTGTGTGTGTGTGTGTGTGTGATATTAATATTCCATTATTATATTATATCAGAACAAGTTCAGGAACTAAAACATGGAACTAGAAGCAGTTCCAGGAGAGAAACATGTGGAGGAGACTCTGTGTGTGTGTGTGTGTGTGTGTGTGTCTGACTGAAGATGAAAGCTAGAGTACAGAGCTCACACATTGCTATTGTCTGTCATTATGAACTCTTTGTGTGTGTGTGTGTGCTTTGATATTCTCTCTGAGATGTTTTTGTCTTACTGGTGGGTGTGTCTGAACGGTCGGCTCATTTGCTGCATGTAAAACCTGGAGCGGATCCTAAACGCTCTGAGAATCTGAACTACACACACACACACACACACACACACACACACGCATTCCCGGAGTTTCTGACAGTCCAAACAACCTTAAATCCCACCCAAGAACAACAGACACCTGTACAAGCCGCAGCTCTTGGAAACGGGCTCAGCTCCAGGACTTACGGGACTCCTAAAAGCTGGGCCGGGTTTTAGGCGTTGCTCTTTGTTATCTATGGTTTAATCCTATCTGTTTTGGTTTAACCCAAACTGCTAATTGCGTTCCTATTGATCTTGTTGAGAGTACTAGTATTGGTAGCGTTCACTCTAAACAAAGGCCGTCCCGGCTAGAGCGTTCCTCAGATGTTTGTGATTAAACCCTGCGGTATCTGCAGGACTGTAACGATGACGGATGGGTCTGCTCCCCAATTATTCCCCAAAGCCCCACGGGCATTAATAATCATCACCGGCACGCGCAAATCAATACCAGCGCGGCGGAACGTGGAGCGAGCTAACGTCCCCCTCGAACGCCCCTCCTAAACAGGACCAAGTAAGGGTCGGATGAGCCTAGCTTAGATCCGACCAACTGTGCCCCCTTTTGGGACCCAAGCTGGCCCGAGTGCCCTTCCGAGACACCATCCAAAATTGACGAGGTTGTTGAAAACGCTAACATGTCATTTGTTTCCGTCTCGTTCGCAGGACGCACCGAGGGCCGCCTTGTGAATGGACCCAGAGCAGGCCAGATGGAAACAGAAAAGCCCAGGCATGAGACGGAAGAAAGTCTGATAGTCGCCCACCAGGCGGCGTCGAAACTTCCCAATGGAAGCCTTTCGCCTCAAGCGAGCCCTCAGCCTGTCAACGGGGACGCCGGCTGGAGCGACTACAGGCCTGTGAAAAGGCGCAGTTCCAGTCCAGCCCCCACGTTCGACCAGGCGAACGGCGAGACGCAGCGCGACCCGAACGAGCAGGCGCTGGCCGCGAAAAAGTTCTGTGCCGGTTCAGAGACGGGCCCATGGGAAAGGAAAGAGACGAACGCCAACGGCTGTTCAGGGGACGGCGCCAGCTGTAACGGCGACGTCTACGCCGCCTCGAGGAACAAGCAGGTGCCGACGCAAAATGGTGCTACCCTGAGCCCACCTCTGTTGGACGGTCCACCTGGTGACCCCCCGCGACAGGCTGCTACGAACTTTCAAAACAGCGACACCAGCAACCTGCACTCGCAGGCTCTCCCTTCACCCTCGCTTACCTCAGGTTTTCCCATTCCAGCCGAGCTGCCTGCCAAGGTGCCCTCCGAAGGGGGGCACGGCAACAACGGCTACAACCCAGCACTCATGATGAACGGGTACTCAGTGAATTTCAGAGCAGAACAAAGGCAGCAACTTCGCTACCCTCATCCTAACCTCCCTGCCCTGGCAAACCACTCGCAAAGAGAAGTGGGCAAGGGGCCAGGAAGCAGCGCCGATGGCCCCCTGTCTCAGAATGGCTCAGAGTGCTTTGCCGGTGACCCAGAGGGATCGGGCATCTTCTCCGATTCAAGCCACGAATTTAATACGGGGTCGTACCCTGTGCCAGCGATGGCCGGAGGGGCAAAAGCGAGCTCGTTCAGCAACCCGGCGAACAGCACTGTTACAAACCAGCAGCACTTACAATACAGGATGCAACCGCACCAGTCAGATGTTTCCTCCTCAGCTGATCGAGTTGGCACTCCCCCTGTTACTCCACAGCAGAGCCAAGATAAACTGGATGCCCTAGATCAGGGTGGTGATACGGCTCTCAGTCACAAGGCGGGCCTGAGCAATTTAAGCTCTCCACACAGCCATCCGAACATCTGGAGTCCCCCTCCAAATGAAAAAAAACAGGGTCACAATGACTCGCTGCATAGCTTTCACACGCAGCAGAACTGCCCCCCACAGGTGCAAAACAGCTACACGCCACCCGCACAGCCTCAGCACCATGTGTCCCCGGAGCCTGGAGTACCCCAGACTCCTTCAGACATGCCCACCCTGCCCAACCATCCCCAACAACAGGTGGCCCAGCAGTTTTGCCACCCGGTGCAGCAAGAGCAATTATGCAACAACGATCAAAACCTAGATCAGGTGCTACCTCCTGACTTCCTGTGTCAGCAACCTTCACGGACTCCTCAGCCGTATGAAGTCCCCCAGCGGAACCCCAGGTCCGTGCACTGTCCTAAAAGGGATCCCTTTCAGGGTCAAACTCCTAGCCAGCAAACAACAGAGGGCTATACACAACAAAACACCCAGTCCCCAACATACAAACCAGCCAAACCGCCAGGTCGAGCACAGGTGGCGTCCAACCCAAACCCCCCCTTTTCAGATTCGCAGCCTTTGCCCAGTGACATGGCATTCCTCTTTGGCTACGCCGATGCAGCGGAAAAACAGAAGGTGCAAAGACAGTACGGCCCACCTGTCAGTTCCCAGCAATGCCACAGTTCCCAGCAGCCGCCGGGCGATCTGAACTTCCAGCAGTCGCCAAGCGCTCCGACACAACTTTCAGGTGGTGCTCAAACCCAACAGATGCCAGCCAAGATGTTCCCCAAAGCCGAATCATACGATCCTTGCTCCCAATTCCAAACCGGCCCCATTCCAAGTCCCGGAGCGCACGCCGACTTCCAGAGTCGTGCTGCCCTTCGAATGCATTTCCTTCAGAAGCAGGTAAGGCCACCCGATGCCCAGAGCCCCGACAAGATCAGACCTGACTTCAAACGGGAGAACGGCCTAATACGGATGCCAGTCCCACAAATGCAGCATCAGGTCCGAGACCCATCAAGTGGCATGCTGGCAACGGTCAAGCTGGAGCGGCCGTCGTCGGCTTGTGAGCACAGTCAGCAAAAGAGCATCCTGGCCACCATGGAGCAGCGGTTTCAACAGTACCAGCCTTCCTCCACGTTTGACAGGAAGTCTTTAGTCATCCGGTCCCCCAGTAACGTGAAGGTGGAGATGTCTGGAGCGGTGGCAGTGGTTTCCACGAATTTCGAAGGTAAAACAGGTGACCAACCCAAACTTCCAAACTGCACTCCGAAAAAGGAGCCGGGGCTGCAGTGCTTTTTTAATTCGCCCATGAAATTGCTGGATACGCCCATCAAAAACCTTTTGGACACGCCCCTGAAGACTCAGTACGAGATTCCTCCGTGTCACTGCGTTGGTAAGAAATCTTACTCTTCTATCGGCAAAAAATAAACGCAGGTTTGTTAAGAGTTGTTTTTCAGTTTCTGTTGTTCTTCTGTTCCCCCCAGACCAAATCAGCGAAAAGGACGAAGGTCCATATTACACTCACCTGGGTGCAGCCCCGAATGTCAAGGGCATCCGAGAAATGATGGAGAAGAGGTAAGGTATCCCCCTCAGATCCTCAAACCAAGGCGCTACGCTTTCTGGCTGCTTGTATTTGTAACTTCTGTATTTTCAAGATCTGGGCTGACTGGTGGCGCTATCAGGATCGAGAAGGTGGTGTATACCGGCAAGGAGGGCAAGAGCACACAGGGTTGCCCCATTGCCAAGTGGGTAAGTGCTTTATTAGCTCCTCCTGCAGGATGTGCAAGTCCTACGTCGTTCCTACGTTCCTATAGACTCCGTATTCCTAATCAGGCGACCTAAACTGATAAACTGAACCCTTCCCGTATGGGCGGCAGGTAATACGGAGGGCCAACGTGGACGAAAAGCTCCTGGTTCTGGTGCGAGAGCGAGCCGGTCACTCGTGCCAAAACTCCTGCATGGTGGTAGCCATCCTGATTTGGGAGGGGATACAGCAAAGCCTGGCCGACCGCCTTTACACAGAGCTCAGCGACACTCTGACGAAGCACGGAACGCTGACCAACCGCAGATGCGCTCTCAATGAGGAGTAAGAGAAACGCCAACCCTTCGCTAAAATGGTTCGACCACAATGCTCTGCGGTAACAAAACCTTTCCTTTGTTGATCGTCTTCAGGAGGACCTGTGCCTGCCAGGGTCTGGACCCCGACGCCTGTGGAGCCTCGTTTTCCTTCGGTTGCTCCTGGAGCATGTACTACAATGGCTGCAAGTTTGCAAGGAGTAAAATCCCTAGGAAATTTAAACTGCTTGGTGACGACCCCAAAGAGGCAAGTCACATTTTTTCAGGGAGTTAATTCCAACCCAACCAGAGTCTGGAGCTAACAGGTTTTCTGCTCCTCCACAGGAAGAGAAGCTGGAGAGGAACCTTCAGGACCTTGCGACCCTGATGGCGCCGGTATATAAAAAAATGGCACCCGAGGCCTACAGCAACCAGGTCTGAAGTTCAACGACCCAAAACCAATCCCGCGGGTCAAACATTTACTGGTAACCACTAAGTGATCTGCTCTTTTAATTCCAGGTGGAGCATGAGCACAGAGCTCCGGACTGTCGCTTGGGTCACAAGGAAGGTCGTCCATTTTCCGGAGTCACGGCATGTATGGACTTCTGCGCCCACGCTCACAGAGATCTCCATAACATGGCGGGGGGAAGTACCGTGGTAAGTCGAACCAGAATTGCATAACTCCCTCAGTGCAGGCAGAAGATTGCGCCACGGAGCGGGTTGCAGGAACCATAAGCTGAAGCCATAATCTTCCCTCTTTCCCGTCATTGCTAGGTGTGCACGCTAACACGGCAGGACAACCGAGAGGTCGGAAGCATTCCGGAGGATGAGCAACTGCACGTGCTTCCGCTCTACAAGCCCGCAGCCACGGACGAGTTCGGAAGCCCCGAGGGACAGCTGGAAAAGACGAGGACAGGAGCCATCCAGGTGCTGAGAGCGTTCCGCAGGCAGGTCCGCATGCTATCGGAGCCGGCCAAGTCGTGCCGCCAGAGGAAACTGGAAGGCAAGAAAGGTGGAGCGAACAAATCGTCTCACCTCAACACACCCAACTCCAAGGCCGACCAGCAGGCAAAACTAAAGCAAAGCTCTTACGAAGGTCCGGGCCAGAACCCAGTCACAACAGGTACCAGCGTTTGTTATTAAATCTTACCGGTTCTGTATAAAATCTTTCTAGGGTTACGTACCCCTTACGCAAATCCTCTGTTTACGCCAGGCGCAGATCCGGGTCTCATGGGTGTACCCCTCGGACCTGGACATTATCAACAAGCTGCCTTAAATCAGCCTCAACAGCAGCCCCAGCAACAACATCCCAGCACTACCTTACCGTTCTCCGGCTCCACTGCCCACGTTAACTACCCAAGGTTCCCCAACGCCTCAGGATCCTTTCCTAGCACTTCGAAGCCAGCTAGCCTGTACCCTCAGCCTCTCAGACCAGCCAGCCCGTACCACTCCCCTTTGCCGGTCCCCAATTCCTACATGAATGGCCCGAATCCGACAGGCCCTTACCCAGGAGCACTAACGCCAAACAACATCTACCCTGGTTACCAGTGTAACGGGGGCATTCCCATGGACAACTTCCATCCTTACTACCCCAACCCGAAGCACCTGGACATCTACAGGCATCAGAGACCTGCCCTGTTCCCCGACCAGCAGTACAGCCCACATCAGCGATACAGTGTGAATTACCCGGCGCGCTACGGCGAGCCAGGTTTGTCCATCAACGGTTACGGCAACACTATAAGAACGAGCATGCACCCCATGGAACAATATCCAGGCTACGCCCCTAATCTGGATTCCATGTCCAGGGCTCCGTCGGCCCACCCAAGCCCGGACTACGCAGATCCAAACAAGTGCACTCAGATGGGTAGATACCCCAATACCCACCAATCCCAACATCTCGATCCCTTAAGTATGCAAATTATGCCCGAGATGAACATTTTCCCTCAGGTCCTTCCTCCTTTCGGCAGGGAAGTGATGAACTCCTGCCAGCCTCCGGGTATGATGCCCGTCAGAAACGCCCTGATCAAGCAAGAGCCAGGGGTGGTCCCACCTACACCTGCCCCTGCCCCCGCCCCAGCCCCTGAGGAAGAGGACGTGTGGTCAGACAATGAGCACAACTTTCTGGATCCGGAGATCGGGGGCGTAGCGGTGGCACCGAGCCACGGCTCCATCCTGATCGAGTGCGCAAAACGGGAGCTGCACGCGACCACGCCGCTCAAGAGGCCCGATCGCACCCATCCAACGAGAATCTCGTTGGTGTTCTATCAGCACAAGAACCTCAACGAGGCCAAGCACGGCCTAGCGCTGTGGGAAGCCAAGATGGCGGAGAAGGCGCGGGAGAAGGAGGAGGACGCTGAGAGGCACGGCGCCGACGGGACGCCCAGCAAGGGCAGCAAGAGGGTGAAGAAGGAACCGCCGGATCATTCGGAGCCCTCCGACCCACCGTATAAGCGCTTCGTCCAGATGCTGGCCGAACAGTCGCAGTCCTGCACCACCAACACGTACAGCGGTTCAGCTCCGTACGCTTTCACCAAGGTCACCGGCCCTTACAGTCACTTCCTGTAGGGCCCCTGGTCTACCTAGGGCTACGTCGTTCCCGGTCAAGGGAACGAAGGGAAGGCGAATTGGTGCTACACGTTTGTGTTTCAGACCTCTGATCCAGAGACCTTCAGGAGACTCGGGGGAGGTAAGGTGAAAGATGGAGGTTTAGTGACGGTCTCTGGCATATTTATTTATTTCATTGTTACTCTTTTAAGAAAAGGCACTGTCCTCGACCCTATCTCTGGTGCTTCACGGGGTCTGGACGTCAGTACTGGGGACATCTTCCATGGCTTTAGAACGAAGCAAAAAAGTGGCCAAGGAGCCTCGCAGGGATGAGGGTTGATCTCGTAAAGAGAACGAACGTCTGGAGAACGTCTGGTCTAAATTCGGTCCAAGAACCAAACCGTAGTGGGGTCGGAGCTAAATTCAAGCAGTTCAGGGTCTTGCTGAAGGACCCAAGCGTGGCCGAGGTGGGATTAGAAGCCTGGACCTGATGCTTCTCCAGACTTTTGTTCTAGTTAGCAGATCTAGGGTCTCCGGCGGGGTGAAACAGTGACCCGGCCTCTTCGTACACTCTCTCTCGGTGCTAAGCGAACAGTCTTGAAGACTTTCGGACTCGATGCCTTCGATGAGAAGCTTTCGCGCGTGAAGCAGCCGCTCTCGATTCTCTCTGCGAACTCTGTGTTTTTTTTTTATAAAGCGCTTTTTATCTGGCCTTTTTTTGTTTTTTGTTTTTTTTCTAACGCCACTCACAGACGGAGACGGATTCCTTAGCCGTATTTATCTGGTGCTCTCGGGGTGGGGCGGGACGTTCCGCCGGGACGTTCTGGGTGCTCTGTATTTACTGTACGTCCGTTCTCAAGGTGCGTTTATAAACGGTAAACAATAATGAGATCGGGGGGGAAAACACACACACACACACACACACACACACACAAAAGCACAGGCCTCGGACAGGAGCCATTTCACAATCCAGCGTGGCCCTGCCCAGGGCTGCTGAGGGGGGTTCCCTTAATGAACTGTAATCTAGCTGTATGATAGAAATGGTGATTTGTACAGTAAATTAATTCTCTTTCTTTTGAAACGGCTTTAGACTTTTAGTACTGTAAAGGAGAGTAATATTTCATCCGGGCTTTTATTTTGTAAAATGGTGCTACTTATAGACCTGCTACAGACGTATAATGTGAGAATCTTATTGCGGGGGGGGGTTGGGGGAGGGGTTCGAGACTGTCGATGAACGATGTACAGAACCTATTTGTCATATACCTCAAAAGAACAAAAAAAAAACTTTTTTGGCAATAGGATCGTCAAACCAAGGTGTCTTTACTTTCACTTTCTATTTTCTCCTTCTTTTTTTTTTTTTTTTTTTTTTTTTTTTACAAACCCGAACGTTTTTAGGTCGCGGCAACGCTTCTGGTTCACTTACTTTCTCTAAACTTGATCTACTTAGAAAATGTTACTTGAACTGAGAGCTTCAGATTTCTATAGAATTCCATATAAAAACAATTCAGGGATGCTTCAGCTGTTTTTCACACACACACACACACGCACACGTACGCGCGCGCGCGAAAAAAACAAAACAAAAAAAAACACAAAGTCTAATTCAGGGATCGATTTTCGCTTCTTCAATCCCTTTGTAAATACTTAGAACGCGAAACTACATTTGTAAAATACGTTTTGTTTTTTCGAGTGCTGTTTTTTTTTTTTTTTTTTTTTTTAAGAAGTACACCATCATGCACTGAGTTGACTATAAAAGGGAAGGCATGGCAAACATGGCGTATTCACAAAAATCCAAACGTTCTCCCGAGTTGCATTAAGAGCGACGAACAACGTCCAGGGCGGAATCGAAAAAAAAACCCCAAAAAAAACCTTAAAACGTAAAAAAATCGGAAGAGGGACCCAAGGTGAAGAAAAGAGCTGCTGGTCCTATCGACGTACCTACACGTGGAACCTTTTGAGGTACCCAAGCAGGAACCGAGCCTTAGTGTAAACATTTCTTCTCAGCACTCAAACTTCAACTCAAAGATTTAAGACCAGGTTCCATCCCAGTGGGTGGGCGTTTCAATACCCTAAACGATATCCCAAATCCATCGTTTATGGGGTCAGTGAAGAAGAACCCAAGCCTGACTGGGAATCATCTCTTGGTTCATCTCTTGCTCATTAGAGCAGCTTTATAATAATGTTTCCCTTAAAAGGCCCAAAAAAAATTTGCAAGCCTAGGGTGACAGTGGCAAGGAAAAACTCCCTACAAGTTGGGACTCAAAAAGGAACCCGTTCTCCATGGGTGGCCTAGATGTTAGCTGGAACGTTAACTGGCCACTTCGTGGTCCTACTGCCCAGTTTCATATCATAATTGTTATAAGGCCAGACTTTTTAAATCGTTTGTTCCTTGGATGTTTCTACTTAAGAATCTACTGAGGAGGGAGGAAAGAAATATTTTCATTTTATTTAAAAATTAAATTTATTTAACCTACAATTAAATTCAAGTGAATCTGGAAAAAAAATTTAAATGTACAGAACAATACCGTTATCTCTCCACCGGAGGGCGGAAAAAGCTTAAAAAAATAATCAAATTTAAATTTCAACCATTGGTGCTGTGGCGGATCCGAGAAATACCAAAAAAAAAAAATGTTTTTGTTGTTTGTATTCTTCAAATATGATCGTCGGCGGATCCGCGAAACAAGCGATAAAAAAAAGTCTGGCCTAATCTCGGTTGGCGGTAATTTGACCACCTCGTGGTTCTGTTTGGATCTACTACGAATTCTGTAGAGCATCCTTTGGATCCAGAGGCTCCACACTTGGGTAGAATTGGTGCTCAAAAGGCTGAGAACATCCTGCAGACCCAACCCTGTAAACACACGTGGGTTTAGTGACCAGCAGAGGGAGCTAGAGCGAGACAAGAAAGGTCCAACTGGGATTCAGTGGACTCTGGACTCCGTGCCAGTGCAACAGCGCCACCTACTGGCAGATCAAAGGCACTATATACAGTAAACTATATATAAGTCTGAACATCGAGGTGCCACCTAAGGTCAGAGAACCGAAAAAAAAAGAAGTACTGTAAGATTTAATAGTAAAAAATTGTAAATTGAGTGACAATGTGAACCTTCACACCTCCCAGATATGAACCTGAAAAACATAAAAGAGGTACTGGATCATCTGGAAGGTGTAGGACCTGCTGATTGGTCAGTGATTTAACTACAGAGTGATTCTACGCCTAATTTTATTGGATCTTCTGCTAATTTGCAGCTTTGGTGCAACTGTGTAACAGGATTTTTGTGTGATACGGCATCAAAAACTTTTAATTTATATTAAAAACCACTAATCAGGCCGAGGCTTTCATTAGCATCTTAGGCCAGACTTTTTTAATTGTTTGTTCCTCGGATGTTTCTACTTAAGAATCTACTGAGGAGGGAGGAAAAAAATA
>JAVSBV010000097.1:225077-236280 GCA_033117975.1 Parotocinclus spilosoma
CTCTCACCACCGGGTTCCATGGGTGTTCTTCTGGCAGGAACTCTCACCACCGGGTTCCATGGGTGTTCTTCTGGCAGGGACTCTCACCACCGGGTTCCATGGGTGTTTTTCTGGCAGGGACTCTCACCACCGGGTTCCATGGGTGTTCTTCTGGCAGGGACTCTCACCACAGGGTTCCATGGGTGTTCTTCTGGCTGGGACTCTCACCACAGGGTTCCATGGGTGTTCTTCTGGCTGGGACTCTCACCACAGGGTTGCATCATCCATGCATTGCTCCAAGGTTCCACCGTTCTCATCACCGGGTTCCATAGGTCACATCTGGGTTCCAACCCGGATTCCAGGGCATCGACCAGGCGATTGCTCTTGCCACCACGCCGCCATGTCGTTTCATTGCCGTTTCCTTGTTTTCGTACTGGTAAAGATCCTCCACTGGTAAAGATCCTGTTGGTCTGGAAAGGACTGAGCGGTTCCGTCCTGCTTCCATAACTTGGGACTCTCATCACCAGGTTCTCCAAGCTCTCAGAGTTCCTCAGCCTGGGATCTGATGTTTCCTTCTCACCTGGGGATCCCGTCCCTCCCAAAAATAACCTAGTCTCCGATCTAAACCCTAGTGCAGATGAAACCTGATCCTGAAGAGAAGTTTCCAGAGAGGATCTGGAGGTTCTGGCACATTTGTGGCCCCTTTTCAGAGGCTGCCAGTAAACATCCGAATACGAGCGGATTATGAAGCTTGGTGTAAACACGGATACTGGGAGCTTCCCGATGCGGCAGATCTCAGAGAGCCGGAGACGGATTACGTAGCGGAGAAGAGAAGAGAACAATGAGGAAAGCGAGCAGAAATCCTCCTTTCGGCGGAAACCAATCCGACCGCTAATGACCACGGCACGGTTTTAATGACCACAATTTAATCTCTTTCAACGGGAAAGCGCACAAAAAGAACACGCTTAATTATTGGCGTTCCGTCCCATTTCGTCTCTGCCGCTCTCTCTCGTTCTCTCGCTCTCTCGCTCTCTCGCTCTCTCGCCTCGCTCCGAGCCCAGGCCAGAAGTTTGGAGGACGGACAAAAGAGGGGTTTTTTAGAGAAGTCTTTATCAGCCCGGGCTGCCTGTGAGCTCAGAGACCACCTCCTGCTCGCTTTGAAACCTTCTCGCTCTTACCCCCTTGCTTCCGTCCGTCCTCGCTCACGTCCGTCCGTCCGTCCGTCCGTCCTTCCACTCCTGTCCCTTTTTTCTCTTTCAGAAAAAAGAAGATAGGGTGGAAGAAAGTCGGGGCGTAATTAAAACGAGGACGGACTCCGGATCGTCCCCGCTCCCCTTCTGTACCGTCTGTACCGGGGCTGGACACGGCAGCGCCCGGGATAAGGAGGGATGAGGACGAGGAGGAGGAGGAGGAGGAGGAGGAGGAGGGCGGATGGGTGGAAATGAAGCGCCGTTGAAAGGATGAGGCGTTTTGGAGAGGCTAATGGAGGAGTTGAGGCTTCACCACCCAACCTGTTATTGATTTTCGGTCTTCACGCCGCAGCGCTCCCGCTCCCTCTCGCTTCATCCCCTCCGTCGCCGGCCGTCCTAAATCAGCATGGCGTCTTTATTTCATTATCGGCGGGCGAGGCCTCTCTCTCCCGCTCATCTCGGTGATTAATCTGTGTTGGGAAAACATCCAAACTCCCATGCATTTTGCCCTTAATTAACAAATTGCAATATATTATTAACTCGTAGAGCATCTAGGCTCTTCTGAATCATTTCCACAGCAGGGGGTTTCACCGGCGCCCCTAACCGCGTTCCTTTTTATTTTTTGGAAGACGAGCGATTCTGCTCGTTTGATGTAATTTGATTAAATTACCCCGGCACTCGATTCTGATTAAATTACCCCGTCATTACCGTGGTCATTATATTACAGGTGCATTGGACGCCCGCGATTAATTCCGCTCTTTCCTGAGCGAAAAAGGAAAGGGTAGCGCCGCCGGTCCGCCCCGGCTTGCCAAGGCGCCCCCGTCGCCAGCTCGCCATCTGCGGGGCGACGCTCTCCTTTCAAACAAACCGCACGCAATGTGTTTCGATGCCGACTCGGCTGGACTAATTAGCGCCGATTAGTGCGCTCGTCTCCGTCGGTCCTAATGCACTTCCCCTTCGTTGCTGACCTCGTCCCCGAGCAGCTGCCCGCCTTCGCTCCCGAGCCGAACGGGGTCCCGAAAGGGCCTGGTCGCCAGCTTATTGAACGGGCAGCGCCTCTCGCAGGATCGGCCGCTCGTTGCAGGAGGCGCGTCCGTTGACACAGAGGCAGGGACGGCACGGGGAGAATAAAAAATCTGAAACATCAGCAGGCAAATGTCAAGAGGAACAGGAGTGAGGAGTGAGGAGTTGGGCTGCTCTCCGGGGATCTCCTCTTCATATAATTAACTGCAAAGGTCTACATCAAAGAAGGTACCGAGTGGAACGTGCCGGGCGCTTTTAACGCCGGAGTTCCAGCCACAGCGGCTTGTGCCAGGCCGTCAGCGCGGCGCGGTAATGTAACGGACGCCTTTAAGAGCCCGGGGGCCACACCTTTAATTATCTGTTAGGTCTATTAATAGGGGTGCCCCTTGGCATTGTGAGCCAATTACACCGACCGTGCTGACGGCTGCCAGCTTTAGCCTCGACCCGATTCGTGACTCGCCCACGCATCCCATAATTAATCCCCCTATCACGAGAGGGTTCGGAAAAAAAAAAAACATACAGAGGTGCGAAGATCCTGTCGTCGCAACACCGACGCCAAAGCCACGATCTGGTCGCACACACACACATATATCATGTTATAACAGGATCTCAAGCTACACCCTATGGACAAAAGTATTAGGACACACCCCGGTCGGCACTCTAGATCAGATTAAATTGCCCTCCTGGACTTCCCATCGTCGCCTGGGAGGGGTATTATTGAAAGTGGAAGGGTCGCCCGGTGCTGATCTGCACTAAAACTGGGCACCGTCATGGCATGGGCTTCCATGGGCGACCAGCTGTAGGTCAAACTTCTTCAAAAGTCAAATGTAGGTGTCCCAATACTTTTGTTCAACCTGCACACAACAAAGACGTTAAAACGTTTTCAGGCACTGGCCGCCATCTATAGGGTTTATAAAAAATGGTCCACGATGCCAGGCTGGTCACATAACCACCCGTTACAACACGTCCAACCTTGATGCACGTGGGCTACAGGAGCAGGGACCAAACAGCTTGACTGGAGACCGGAAAACGACTTAAACGTGCGCGGAAAAAGGTTTGTCGCGTTAAACGAGGATAGTAATTAGGCGTTATATATGGCTTTGTTTACACGGCATGCGCCAGCTACTATTTTAGGAACGCTTCTAATTAGGTTAGGACAAAGGCGAGATCCAATTACGCCTCCGTTTGGCGCCTTTCGCCCGCAGTTCGGCGAGGAGAGACGAGAGACGAAACTCGCCTCCTTTTGCACGTCCAGCACACCGTCTCATCCTCGTCCCCGCCGGGAGCGGTTTGGAACGACCCTGCTGGGGAGTCCGGGTCGTCTCAGAGCCGGCAGAGCGAACAAAACCTCGCTTGAGCTGAAAAGCCGGCGTCACGTCAATAGCGCCAAGCCAGCGTTTCCACTTCTGTAAACAGTTTTACAACTCCATCAAACAAGCTCTTAGGGACGGGGCTCGCTGGCAACTCCAAAGAGAGGTGGATTTGTGTCGATAACGCCGCGGACAGAGGGAGCGCGGGAGCCGCCGGTTGTCATAGAAGCTGAACGCTCGCCCTTGTCAGCGATAAAAGGGACCCTCGGAGAGCGCATCGCAATCGAAAGAAAGCTCTTAGCGATCGATGAGCTCTGAGATGCCGTGCCAGGGACTATCGGCTCGAACCGTCCCGGAACATCCAGCTAACTCTGTAAATAAGGAGATTAACCACCGAGGAAAAAATCAGGGGCTCAGCCTGTCAATCAGGGGACAAAATAAACCCGAAACATCCATTTCACACCGCCTCGGAAAGACCCCGCGTCCCAGTCAGCACCCTGGGTCCGTTTCTCCGATCCCGAACGACCGCGAGAAGCTTATTCAACGAGATTTGAGAGTCTTAAGCGCTTCAAAAAATGAAAACAGATTTTTTTATCTAGCGCTGCCAGCTGGTAACGTTTAAAAACATCGGAAACGTCTTTGCCGGGGCACAACGTGGAAAAGAAACCCTCAGGAGTACCCCAAGTCTCGATCCTTTCCTCAACTCAGTCTGCTGAAAAAGGGAGCAGATCGGGTTTTGGGCCACGCCCACACCAACGCACGTGCATATCGTAAATAAATAAACTACTATAACAGGATCTCAAGCTACACCCTATGGACAAAAGTATTAGGACACACCTCGGTCGGCACTCTAGATTAGATTAAATCAGCCCTCTTGGACATCACATCGTCGCCTGGGAGGGGTATTATTAAAAGTGGAAGGGTCGCCCGGTGCCGATCTGCACTAAAACTGGGCACCGTCATGGCACGGGCTTCCATGGGCGACCAGCTGTAGGCCAAACGTCTTCCACCATCACTAAGCAAGTCATACGTAGGTGTCCCGATACTTTTGTTCAACCTACACGTCAACAGACGTTAGGATTTATACCCACGGCGCCATCTCCAGGGTTTATAGAGAACGGTCCGAAAAAGAGGAAATATCAAATGGGGGTGAAAAGGCTACCGCGATGCCACTCACGTAACCACCCGTTACAACACGTCCAACCTTGAAGCACATGGGCTACAGGAGCAGAAACCCCGGACGCCACGGGGCGTTTTCAATCCAGACCCAGTAGAGCGGAAACGGGAAACGGCGGAAATGCTTTTTAGGAATGCCCCAAGTCTTAACCGTTTCCACAACCTCTGCTGTTGCCCATTTCTGTGTTTAAGACTTGAATCCACATCTGGACGTTGGCATCATGCCGCTGGCGTGGCATCCGCCCCCCCCCCCCCATACTAAACCCCCCAACCCCCCAACCCCCCCCCCCCAACGTCAACAGCACGACCCTTTGGGAGAGCGTTGTGAGTTAAAGACCGGCTGAACATTAAAAAAATTAGGCAGCACGATTTAAAAAGCGCCTTATTAAAATATTAAAAGTCTTTAATTACGCACAAGCTACCGTAATTAGAAATGGAAACGGGAAACATGACTTTTTAATCCTTTTCCAGGAAAGCCTTTTTCATCCGGTTACATATACACGATCAGATTGGATCGGCGTAACGTACGTTTTTTTAATTAGGCGAATTTATCTGTAGGTATAAAAACGGATGAAATGGTTTCATTATGGGACGTTTGATTAGAAAGGCAGACGAATCAATAAATCAATAACCGCTCCTTTATTCAGTTCTGTTTCTTATATTGTACATAAGGAACTGGCAGTGCCCCCTTGGCACCTTGTGGTGTTCTTGTGGTGTAACCATGGCACAGCGGGTATCCGGTTTGATCCTCGCCTATGTTTGGGTTCTGATGGGCAGATGGTATTTTAATTGATCATGTACGAGGCTGGCACAGTGGGCATCTCCGGGGACTGAAGCGTTTGTTTGTATGTTCTCCCCATGTGACGGCCCTACATTCGCATTCCAAAGGCAGGTCAGGGTGACTGACCCAAGGTGGCACGCTGCCACCCTGAACTGGACCAGGCGGGTACGAACGAAGGAACGAAAACGCTGCCCCCGTACCCTCTGTGAAGCTTATTTTTAGCGCCTGTTACCGAAATCCTCTGTCGCTCTTTTCGTGGCAAATCGTGCGCCAGCTGTGTGCGTCAAAAGGACCCGGTTGTCGTGCGGTGTTAATGTGTGTATTCCTGCTCTTTGATTCGCCTCCGAAAGCCCCGGCGTCTCCCCGGTGCCCACTCTTTTACCGAGCGTAGGTGAGAACCTGGCAGCCGTCCCGGCGCTGGGACTTAACGACTGCCGTTCCATTTCATCTGCAGGTTCCTTTTGGAGTCGGATCCGCCGTCGGAACGTCGGAATCCGAGGCGACGCTCCCCAGGAGCTGCCATTCCGGATCGCTTTTGAAAGGCGGAATCCGGAGGAGCCCGAGACGCCGCGCGGCACGGGACGCGTCTGCGTGCTGGACGTCTTCAGATGTCTTTGAGCAGGAGAGGAGCCAGATTTGTAGGTTGCTTGCGTCGTACGTTGCAAACGATTCGGGACGTGGCGCCTTGTCTTCATTGCCGTCCCCGCTTTTCGCTTAAAGGAAACCGCCCCTTTTCCTCTGTCCTCCGTCCACTTTTTTTGGACCATTCTGTGTGCCAAACCGGACAGGGCAACGTGGGTGAACGTCCCGGCAGGTCAGCAGTTTTCTGAAATACGTCTGAAGAGCCTTTCTTTTGAATCCTCACGCTCGGTTTGAGCTCGTCCCGACCGTGTCCGCATTCCTAAACGCACCGGGTCGCTCCCGGCTGATTGGCTGATTAAGGGTCGGCGTTAACGAGCGAACCGTCCTCGTTTCGGCCAGCATGTTCCATAACCAAAAAAGCGGCATTTCGTTCCTAGCAAGCAAGCACGGAACTATCCCGAAGAGCATCGGTTAATAAGGTCTCTAAATAAAGACCCCCGGCTTTGAATAAGCTCTCGTTTTCGATTAACGAGGGTGCCTTTTTAACGAGGGTGCAATTCCAGATGTGTGTTAAATGAGAGACGTCCGGAGAGACCCGGAGCTCTGAAGGAACGTGACGTTAAGTGTCAGCTTTGAAGGACGGGTCCGGGGGCGAACTCTTTGGGAAATGTGCAAATCATATGCATGGAATCCTCAAGGTCAGCACTCCGGAGGATGAAAGAGACAGCCATGCCCCTCGGGAGGACGGACGGACGGACGGACGGACGGACGGACGGCGGGAGGGGGGGGTTATTAACGTGAGAATTAAAAGATAAGGGGCGTTAATTCTCTTTCTGGAGCGGGACGGACAGAGCGTCCACTAACAAAAAAAATAAAAAAATTTCAGGGCGCCACGGAGCCGGGTTTCAAGGGGTGGCGTTTCAAACGAGAGCCTATGACGTTGATATTCCGGGCGCGGCGCTCGATCCATCACGCGTGCCGGCGAATTAAAGCTGACATATCGCACGCGGCGGCTCCGCTACCGCTATATCGTCACGGGCGCGCGCTGTCAAAAGAGAACAGAGACATTTAAAAACGTAAAGGTCAATAATAAATCAGTATCCCAAACACTGCCCCGAGCTGGGATTTGTGACGGCGTTCCGGAGCTCTTATCGGCGCTGCCACACCTCGCGGCCGATTGATCCGGAAGACGGCGTGGGGCGTCTCTCAGGAGGCGGATCACGATCTGGGACACGATACCGGAGCGGAGAGAGGAGTAAAAGTGCAAGTCAGCCACTTCGACTTTGTTCGTTAGTCCAGAAACGCAGCTCAAGCTACAAAATTTAATTTTCAACAAGCCCCCCCCCCAAGCTTTCCGAGTCACCCAGGACCGACTTGTTTCAATAACGGCTCCGTAAATCTGGTCCAGGGCCCTCCCGGGGCTCCCCGGCTGTCAGGGGCGGGACGTTCCGGCTTCTTTATGGCCGCGCCGGACGGGAGCGTTGCGTCATCTTATTAAATCCGGAATGAAAACAGCTCGGTTGCTTTCATTAGGACTTAGGCAATTAGGCCGGGTTCTAAACGACGGCCTTCGTGCGCGGGCTCGTTAAGAACCCAAACGGACACACACACACACACACACACACACACACCCCTTTGCCGCGCCTATACCGTTCTCCTTCCTCGGGTTTTTATGAAGGAACCTCACGTGGACCGCGTGGGGGAGGGTTATGAAGATAACGGCGGCGCCACTACTGTATTCTCTCGGGTTCACTTGACTCGGCGTGGTATCGACCGGGCGGCAGGGCACCGAGAGTGGCGCGTCGATCGCGCCGAATAAGTTCTAATAAAGTGAGAGGATTCGCAGTGACCCACTCGTTCCAGAGGGGACTCCCGGAGGACCGGGGCAGAGGGCAAAAAAAAACAAAAAAACGGCGTGCACTCAGAGGTACGTCTTTCTAAATTAGAGCAAGCAATTAGAGCCCACATCCAAGAGTCCCATATTCATATTTTAATTCCGTTACCCGGCAGAACATTCTGCGCCTCGGCCCCGGCTTGGTTCCCCTCGGGTACACGTCTGCCCGTGCCCGCCAAATGCCAGGCCAGGTTAGGCTCCGGACCCTCCTAACAAGCTTCAAAAACAGATCATAGTGCACAATCTGAACTTTTACCTCTAACCACAGATTCCAGGTCCAGATCCAGATCAGGAGAGGGGACGTACCGCCTCGTGCCCGTATCGGGGGCACCCTGGGGGCACAGCCGAGGCACAAATCATGCAGGACCATCATTTTACCCTTTACCGTGCAAACTCCGATGCCAGGTTCCTGCGTTCCTACTTAAATTCTCATTCCGTTTTGAACCTAGGTTTATTCCGCACGAGTTTTTCCCTGCCGCTGCCTTGGTTTGGACGTTACATTTGATTACATCGTGCTTAGTTTCAACCCGCGATCTGATTGGCCGTGAGACGTTCCAGGAGTGTTTGTTTCGTTACTCGAGGCTCTTAACGAGGATTCCGAGGTCCATCAGGCTTAATTAATACAATCATTTATTGATGATTAATCGGTCAGAAATGTTACCGGACGCTTATACAGCATCAGCAGCCCCTTGTTTTTTTTTAATTTTCGGATTTTTTTTCTTTTTCATTCATTCGTTCTCTATAAAAGCACGGCCGCACCGCGCCCCTACGGCCCCTCCCGGGAACGGGACGTGGGGTAGCGTCTCGGCCCTACCCCGCGGCGGGGACCTCGGGATCCGGGTTCGTTGGGGACGCCCTCGGCGGGGAAACCTTTGAATCTTTACGGCGCTGCAATAAGAAAAGCTTCGAGCCAGTCAAGGTTTTGTGAATCGCCATGGCAACAGGCAGGCTCTGATTTACAAGCGGGCAAAGGGAGAAAAAGAAAAAAAAACAACGCCAGGCTGGTGGGGGCACTACGGTGATTACGGTTATGTTCTGCCATGTGTGTGTGTGTGTGTGTGTGTGTGTGTGTGTGTGTGTGTGTGTGTGTGTTTAGGCATTGTGTCGCTGTCCGACCACGCTTGTTCCGGTCCCGTATCCGTCTGACAGCCGTGCTAAAGGCGCAGCTTTTGTCTTCGCCCCGAACAGGAGGGGCAGGGGCGATTCGGTGGGGGCGTCTAGAGAAGAGGATTAAGAGGTGCATCCTAGCCGTGCTCCAGAGGGGTCAAAAGGCCACAGTTAAAGAGGAGCCACGGGAAAAAACACGATGCTCTGACCACTCGAGGGACGTCCCCGATAAAGACGTCGTCTTACAGGGAGGTTCTGTTGCTCTGAAATCTCGGTGTACTTTTCTGCATTAATGCTGCATCCCAGAAACCCAAGCGACCTTAATCAAGGGTCCGGACCCGACCCCGTACCCCTGATACGTCATCCTGTCATCCTATGATGTGACGGTCCATCTATTTTGTTATTGATTTTGAATTGGGTCCCTTTTTGAGTCTTGGTTCCTCCCAAGGTTCCCTCCATCTACTTTCAGGGATTTTCCTTGCCACTGTCGCCCAAGGCTTGCTCCATTCCGGATTTGGGATTGTCGGGCCGCTTTGGTACGACGCTCCGTTATAAAAAGCGCTATAGAACAGAACTCATTTGAATTGAATCGAATTGAATAGATGGCTCCGAGCGCGGATTAGTGGGCGGAGCTTGTGTGGGCGTGGCTATAACACGAGTTGTTTTTTTGTACAGTAAAGCTATAAGCGGTATGTGTGAACGTAACTCTGCATTGTAGAGCTTGATAAAGGTTGGATAAAAATCCCTTACCCTTGTGCTCCTATCAGATACGGATCTATGACCGTTCTGAGGGAGGGGACGGAGATCGCCCCGTTCAGTTTAGGCTCCATTCCGGGTTTTCCGATCCGCCCCACGAATCCAATATTAGGCAACGTGAGCGAAGGCCGACGAGCAGGAGATGATTCATCAGACGGACAGCTTTGAAGTCGAGTGCTCCCGATTCGGCCGGTTTTCGTTTCGCACAGGTTGCCACGTCCCTCCCGGGTTTTTTTCTTTTGTTTTTTTTTTTGTTTTTTTTTTTGTTTTTTTCTCGAGTTAAATTATGAATCCAAGGGCACGTGTGGAGAGGGGACGACATTGTCTTGATCTTGTGTGAAGAAGTGGCTGGAGTAATTTGGTAAATTACCTCCGAGATGGAGAAAGCCTCACCCCGATTGCTCCTCAGCACTCATTCAATTTAGAGAGGTATGGAGGAGTTCGCCTTTTCCCCTCCTTTTTCGGGAAATGAAAGCAATTACAAATTCGCCTCCGCGTTTCCAAGGAGATGGAGCGGGCCCGATCACGCTTCCCTTTTTTTTTTTTTTTTTTGGTGTGTGTGTGTGGGGGGGGCGGCTCCCAAATTGTCTTCCCTATTCATTTATCAGACAATGAAAAGAAAGAAAAATGATAGTGCGGCTTTCAGGATGATTTAAAAAAATTTATATATAAATATATTTTTTTAAATCGCTGCTGCCTCCTTAAGTGAGATTAGATTAGAGCTGTTGAACGTGACAGCCGAACACGGCACCACGATAAATCAATTATTTACCTCGAACAACACGTCGGGGTGGGGATTTAAACAAGTTAAGACCAACTGTTGTACTGCACGTTTTATTAGACGTGTCTGAAAACGCAGACCTGGCATCCCGAAGCCGCGTACGCTATCTGGTAACACACGCGAGCTGGTGACTGAACATCGCTTACGTGAAAAAACAAAACAAACAAAAAAAACAACTCGCGTCCGCTAAAAAAAAAAACCTGTTCTAGTACCGAAAAGGGAAGGGCAACAAAGAGCGAACCGAAAGTCACGTAGCACAGGAGCTTAAAATGGGGCAAAAGGTTTTAAATATGACGTGTGATACAAAAAATAAACGGCACAGATAAATCGATGAGGATTTCCGCCAAAAAAACGAACCGAAAAAGAGACGGGGGTGATCGTGAGACGAACCAAACTAACCGAAAAAGAGACGAGGGTAATCCTGGTACGAACCAAACTAACCGAAAAAGAGACGAAGGTGATCGTGAGACGAACCAAACTAACCGAAAAAGAGACAAGGGTGATTGTGGTACGAACCAAACTAACCGAAAAAGAGACGAGGGTGATTGTGAGACGAACCAAACTAACCGAAAAAGAGACGAGGGTAATCCTGGTACGAACCAAACTAACCGAAAAAGAGACGAA
>JAVSBV010000097.1:281687-295255 GCA_033117975.1 Parotocinclus spilosoma
GAGAGAGAAAGAGAGAGAGAGAGAGAGAGAGAGAGAGAGAGAGAGAGAGAGAGAGAGAGCGGGTTAGTAGAGAGAAGGAGAGAAAGAGAGAGAGAGGGTTAGTAGAGAGAAGGAGAGAGAGAGAGGGTTAGTAGAGAGAAGGAGAGAGAGAGAGAGAGAGAGAGACTTTTTGACTTTTACCATCCTTTATTTTCCAAATCAAACTTGGACAATAAAATCAGTATAACTTAGTTAGATAAAAGAGACATATTAGGATTGATTAAGTATTTCAGTACATTACATTAAAACAGTTCAGGTAAAACAAAAAACGAGTTGTTCTCCCACTACTAAGCACAGGGCTTCCTCATAACACCACACTGCTTTAAATCTGTCCAAATCTCCCATACTCTTATAAAAATTAAAATCAACAAAGATTCTTGATTTGACTAACCCTGTGAAAATTCTCACAGGGTCACAGTCTTGGTTCTGTGCTATTTTGTTTTTTCTGTTCAGGTAAATTGCCATTTTGGCCTGGCCGAGGATAAAATTAACCAGTTGGCACTTGCACTTTTCTTTCTTAACATATTTAAAACCCCCAATAAAAATCTGTAAATTAAAAACCACCTGAAACGACCTTAAAAGGTTCTGTAAAAACAAAAACAGTGGCTTCAAACTGGAGCAGTGTATAAAGGCATGAAAAACCGTTTCTCTTTGTAAACAGAATGGACAATCTTGTAAAACATCAGGGTTTAAAATACAGATAAAAGAGTTCACAGAAACAATGCAATGTAAAAGCCTCCATTGTAAGTCAGCATGTTTCTTAGTTAGTGGTGGTTTATAAAGTGCCCTCCACTCTGGTTTAAAATCATCAGTAAAACCCAGTACATTTCTCCATGGGGTATCGACCCTCCCATTCAGTTTGTTCTTATTTAAAACTTTCACACAGGCTCTGTATAGAAGCTTTCCAGACACAGTCCTCATGTTCATGTCCTCCTCACCTCTACATACCAGTAGGGGGCCTCTGTACCCGTCCAGGTCTGGAGTGATGTTCAGCTGGGGGAAAGCTTCCTCCTCTGTAGGGCTTGCCTCGCCCACTGTATAGTCCATCAGCTGTATACGTTCTTCAGATGTTAAAATGGACCTCCAGCGTTGCAGTAGCTTGTTGACAACCCGCAGAGACCTCAATCCTAGACACGCTGCCAGGCTTTCTGCTCTTTGTAGATCTGCTCCTGTGATGTCTACCAGTTGCCGGAGTGTGATGACCCCTGATGACACCAGTACCCTGGACAATGTGGGGCTCACCCCTGAGATGTCTAGCCGAGTACCGTGAATCAAGGGTTCCTCCAGCAACCAATGTAAAGTTCTGTTCCCTTTATTTTCTTTTTTAAAAAAATTTAATATTCTAAAAAGTCCACGGTAAAAAGGAGGTAATCCACTCACGTTCAATGTTTTGGTGTCCATTAAAAACAAGGTCCTGTCTAGTCCCAATCCTTCCACTGTGCGTAGAATTGCGCCAGCCACTGCTCTCCACACCAGAGTCGCGGGTCCAGTGAGAAGTCTCTGTATGAACTGGAGACGAAAGGTTGCGGTTCGGCTGGCTAAATGGACCAGGCCTTGTCCTCCTTCTTCTTTTGGCAGGTGAAGCATGCTCTGAGGGATCCAGTGAAGGCCATCCCAGAAGAAGTCCACTAACAAAGCTTGGACGTTGACAAGCAGGTTTGGGGGTGGGTCCACGCATGCTAGCTTGTGCCACAGAAAGGATGCGGCAAGGTTATTAATAACCAGTGTTCTCCCTCTGTATGACATGCTTGGGAGCAGCTGCTTCCACCTGCTCAATCTACCCTTTGTACATTCTACCGTCCCTTCCCAGTTTTTGCTTAAAAAATCAGAGCTACCCAAGTAAACACCTAAGTATTTAAAACCACCCTTCCTCCACACTAAACCTCCCGGTAGTGTTGGCTCATCACCACCCCATTCCCCAACTAAAATAGCCTCACTCTTCCCCCAGTTAACTTTTGCAGATGATACAAAACCAAAGTCTTTTAAAATATCGCTCAATATGTTAACATCTTTCTGTGTGGCTATCATTACAACGAGGTCGTCTGCATAGGCCGTCAGACAAAGGGGTGCACTGAGATGAGGCAAGTTAAAACCGGAGAGATGACTTCTTAATTTGCATAAAAGTGGTTCAATGGCTATGCTGTACAACATACCAGATAAAGAACATCCTTGGCGAATACCTCTGTACACTTTAAAAGGGGCACATAAACCACCATTAACCTTTAACACACTCTCAACGTCCCTATACAAAATCCTCACCATAGAAATAAAACCTGGACTGAATCCGCAGGCTTCCAACACTTCCCATAAGTAATCATGTTCAACTCTATCGAATGCCTTTTCCTGGTCTAAGAGAATAAAACCAGTTTTTAAGCCCAGTAGTTTGGAGACGTCCATAATGTCACGGATTAAGTGCACGTTATCAAAAATCGACCTACCGGGCACACAGTACGACTGGTCAATATGGATGACTTGCTCTATAACCTTAGTTAGTCTTGAGGCTAATGCTTTTGAAAACAGTTTACAGTCAGTGCACAGTAAAGACACTGGGCGCCAGTTCTTCAGGTGGGTCAGGTCTCCCTTTTTTGGCAGTAGGGTCAGGACAGCTCTCCTGCAGCTCAAGGGAAGCTTCCCACCCTTTATGCTGTCCTGGAGAACCTCCAGTATGTCCTGCCCTATTTCTGCCCAGAATGCCTTGTAAAACTCCACTGGGAGACCATCTATACCTGGCGCCCGCCCGTTCTCCATACCCCGCAGAGCATTACTGAGTTCTTCCAGCGTTAGCTCTTTGGCTATTTCCTCTGCTGTTTGCTCTGAGATTTTTGGTAGGGTGCTTAGGAAGCTCCTTTCCAACGTTGGTGCCACTGACCTGTCACTGCTGTACAGCTTCAAATAAAAGCTGACTGTCTGCTTTCGAATTTCAGAAGGCTCTGTTACGAGATCCCCTGATTCTGTTCGCAAAGCATGTATAAACCTTTTCTGTCCATTTTTCTTCTCAAGACTAAAAAAGAACTTGGAAGGAGCATCCATCTCATTTGCGTTTTTGAAGCGCGAACGGACCAGCGCCCCCTGTGCTGTAGTACCCAATAAGTCATTCATAATGCCTTTTTTTCTCTTGAGGGATTCAATACACCCTCTGTCTCCTTTGGCCTCTGAACGCTGAAGTTCCGCTATTTCTATCTCTAGGGATTTCAGAGATCGGATAATGTCTTTAGTGACGTTGAGAGTGTATTGTTGACAGAACACCTTAATTTGTGTTTTAGCCACATCCCACCACTGTTGCAGTGAACTAAAATGCACTTTTTCTGACTTAAAACGATTCCAGAAATACACAAAGGACCCTTTAAAATTGGCATCTTCTAAAAGGGTAGTATTAAAATGCCAGTAAGCACTCTTGGGTTTAATATTGTTTCTTTTTAAAACACACTGGATCATGCTGTGGTCAGAGATGCTTACTGGCACAATAAAAGCTTTTATAAAAAAAGTCAGCTGATGCTTAAATGTATAAAACCGGTCTAATCTTGCCATTGTGAGTGTGTTATCTACGGAATGGGCCCATGTGTATTGTCTCTGTTTTCTATGTGACGTTCTCCAAATATCCCATAATTCGTGGGCCTCAGCCATCTCCCACATGCGCTTACGGGAAGCTAAATGAGGTTCTGTATGGTTTCTATCCAGGTTGTCAACTGTGCAATTAAAATCTCCACCCAGGATTAAAATCTCATTAGTGTTACAGTTAGCAATAACATCATTTAGTTTTTCTAAAAAAATCATTCTTTCCACTGGGTTAGTGGGAGCATAAACGCAGATAAAAACTAAAACCTCATTCTCAAAAAATGCATTCACTTTTAAAAGCCTTCCATGTAAAATTTCATCAACTGTATAAGAAACCGCAATAAAATTACTAGCAAACAGCAGTGCGACTCCAGCACTTAATGACGTGTTATGACTTAAGATTGCCAGCCCATTCCACTCCCTGACCCACTCGACAACGTTACGAGCATCACTATGTGTTTCCTGTAACATCGCAACATCTATATGTTTTTGCCTTAGAAGCTCGTACAACCTTTCCCTTTTCTCGTGATCTCTAGCACCATTAATATTTAAACTGGCAATGTGAACGTCACTCATAAAAACAAGGTATAGATAAAAACACCAGGTAGCTAAGACAAATAAATTAATAAGAACCATGTTAATATAAAAAACACCAACCATTCTATAATTCATCATCAGGGGCTTCCTTGTTTACTTTAGTAATTAGCTTCTTTAGTCTGAATATTTCAACATCAATGAATGTTCCTTCTCTTCTAAAATGCTTCACATCGTGGATAAATTGTTTGCGGTCTGGAAAGTACTCTTCAACAATCACGTTTTTCTGCCATTTGGTGTTTTTTAAAAACTCTTTGATACTCTCAACTGTGTATACAACTGATAGCCCTTCTTCCTGAGAGTTAAACGCAAACATGGAGTCAGATGTGTACCCATCACTATCTGATTCCTCAACCCTTGTGTTCTTTTTAGCCTGCTTGTTCCCCTGCCCTACTACTCGCTTTTTCCTTTTATTTGGTACCTTAAAAATCCGTTCTTCCTCCACCTCCAAGTCTCCTCCATCCTCCTGTGTTACTGTGGTAACTGGTGTCTCTGGGCTGAGGCTCTGCACAGTTTTAGCTGCTTCATCCAGCACAGGTAGATCCAGTGCAGCCCCAGGTTCCACTACCGGGACAGCTTTAGTCAGCTCCTGGGCTACAGGCTGGGTTTCGGGTTCATTTTTTTCTGGGTCCATTGCAGCAGCCGATCTGGAGCTTTCAGTAGACGGCCGTGCTTCAGCTGCAGTGGGAACGGCTTCAACAGGCTCTTCTACATCCTGCCCCAGCTGCTCAGAGACACCAGGATTACCAGGAGGGTTCTCTTGGCAGGCACGGGCGAGATGACCTGTTTTATTACACTTAAAACACTTCATTTCAGCATCCGAAGATACGAAAATGCTGTAGTCGAACCCCTCTACCTTAAATTTGAACACTAGGTTTAACTCTTCAACACCCTCTCTTAGCACCATAAAAACCACCCTTCTGAACGAGACCAGGTGTTTTAATAGTGGGGACTTACAACCTAGGGGGATTTTCTTAATGGGAGAGACCAGACGCCCGTACCTGCTTAGCTCTTTAGCTATAACTTCATTAGAAATAAAGGGAGGAACATTAGCTAGCATGATTTTCTTAGCAGGGGAACTGAGGGGAGAAACGAATATTAATTCATTGTTAATGACTATCCCATTCTCAGCCAGTGTATCTGCTTTTTTAACGTCACTGAGGAAAATCACCACCGCACTATTCATCCTAGAGGCAGAGACTATGTTCTCATGCCCCACCACCTCTCCAGCTGCTAAACAGCATTCTTCTACACTCGCCGAACACACCACTCTAACCCCGTGTCGGCGAGTTAACTTATCAAACACCGGCGTGCCCGGAGCCGCCATGCTCCCGAACACGCTCTACACGCACGCACTCACTCACTCACTCACACGCGGGCGCGCGAACGCACACGCACAAAACAGCAATCTCTTGCTTGTACCACAAAACAAACTAAACCGAAAGTTATTCTGAAAAAATAAACTACAAAAACCGCAACAAAAAAAAAAGAAAACCTGACGAAAAAACGCCAGGCGCTCTCACACGTCCTACCCACCACACTCTCACCGCCGCGCATGCGCACAGAGAGAGACTTTTTTTTGACTTTTTAGCAGCGTTTATTTCACCTGTTCATCAAATAATTACATTTAAAAAGAAGTTCCAGTGACCAGTGACACAGGCTGAAACCATTAATAAATTAAGTTATAGTCAAAATTTCAATAAATTAAATAAAACCCAAATGTAATAAAAGTTAAAAAACAAACATAATTAAATCAAAAATTGTGCAAAATGCAATTCTTTCTCAACAACATGACACAGAGCTCTTCTGCAGCACCAAACTCTCTCAAACATTAAAAGGTTTTCTGTTTTCCTGTAAAAGAGAAAATCGATTAAAATTCTGGACTTTATCATAGCTTTAGCTACCATTAGCACATCATCACTTCCTTTCTGTTCAATTTTGTTTTTCCTGCTGGTATAAACAGCCATTTTTGACTGACCGAGGATAAAGTTCAGGAGTTGACATTCAGCTTGTTTTTTCTGTACATATTTAAAACCCAGAATAAAAGTCTGTATTGAAAACCTTCTGTTAAAACTGTAAAACACGCTATGTAAAAACATAAAAAGTGTTTTGAGTCTGGAGCAATGCATAAAAGTGTGGAAGATCGTCTCTCTCTGGAGGCAGAATGGACACTGTTGACTCGTCTGTGGACACAGGATGGAGACGAATGCATTCACTGCTATAATACCGTGCAGGATTCTCCACTGCAAGTCTCCGGCTCTTTTGGACAGTGGCGGTTTGTAGAGGGCTCTCCATTGTGGCTTGTCATTCTCACTCAGCCCGAGGACGCCACGCCAAGGTGTGTCCACTCTACCGCTGAGCTGTTTCTTATTAAAAACTTTCACACACGCTTTATACATCAGTTTCCCAGAGACCATAAAAAAGTTCATGTTCATGACGTTCTTGCATTCTAAGAAGTGTCCAGTAAACCCCTCTAGATCAGGAGACAGTTTCAGTTCTGGGAAAGGATCCTCTTCATCTGGCTGTTCCTTTCCTTCGCAGTATTCCACCAGCATTGTCCTCTCCTCTTGTGAGAGACTGGAGGTCCATTTCTGAAGCAGTTGTTGTGTAATTCTTCTCGATCTTAGGCCGAGTCGTGCAGCTACTCCCTCTGTGTTCTGTAGGCCCGGTCCTGCCACGTCCACCAGGTGTCCCAGAGTGGTAAGACCGGCCATGAGGAGAGTCCTGTTAAAGACACTGCCTGCCAGGTCGAGCCGTGCCCCGTGAACCAGAGGCTCCTGTAGCAGCCAGTATAGAGAGTCTGTGGCTCTGCTTCTGTCCACTTTAAAAAGCTTCCACACTTTAAAAAGGTTCTGATAAAAAACAGGCAATCTGGAGGTGTTTAGTCTGGTGGGATTAACTAAAAACAGACATTTATCAAAATGCAGATTCCCAAAAGTTTTTAAAATAGCACTGGTCACTGGTATCCAACTAAAAGACATTGAACTTGTTAAAAACTTTTGTAAAAACTGGAGGCGGAAGGCAGCTGCTCTGCTCTGCAGGTGTACGAGGCCTTGGCCTCCTTCTTCTTTTGGTAGATATAAAATACTGTGGGATACCCAGTGTAACTTATCCCAGAAAAAATCTAAAAACACTGACTGTAGTTTAGATAAAAGCATTAGAGGAGGATCGACGCAGGCCATTTTGTGCCAGAGTGAAGACGCTGCTAGATTGTTTATTATTAATGTGCGACCTCTATAAGACATCCGCGGGACGAGCCACTTCCACTTGTCTAAGCGAGCTGTTATCTTCTCTACACAGCCTTCCCAGTTCTTTTGTGATTTTGCTTCATCTCCTAGATACACACCTAGATATTTAAAACCTGATTTCTCCCACAGAAGACCTCCTGGGAGTTTTGGTTCTTGAGTTGCCCACTGTCCCATTAAAAAACCTTTACTTTTGTCCCAGTTGATTTTTGCTGATGATATTGTTCCAAATTTTTCAGACAGACTGACTACTGTATCGATATCTGCCTGTTGGTCGACCATTATCACGACGTCATCAGCGTAAGCAGAGAGACGAAAAGTGTTTGGACAGTCAGGGATGGAGATGCCTTTTAGCTTAGACCGGAGTATGTTTAAAAGTGGCTCGATGGCTATAGTATAGAGCATACCTGAGAGAGAGCAGCCCTGCCTTACGCCTCTACACACTTTAAAAGGTGCACATAAAACGCCATTAAACTTTAGTAAACTCTCTATATTATTATACAGTACTTTGATTTTATCAATAAAACCAAGGCTAAAACCAAAAGCTTCAAGAGTTTTCCATAAATAAAAGTGTTCCACACGGTCAAAGGCTTTCTCTTGATCAATCGAGATAAAACCAACATTCAAACCAAATAAATTAGCAGCACTAATAATGTCTCGGACTAAAGAAATGTTATCAAATATAGATCTCCCGGGTATACAGTAAGACTGATCAAAATGAATGAACTCCTCCAGAACTTCCCCCAGTCTCATGGCTAAAACCTTAGAGAGCAGTTTATAGTCCGTACACAGCAGTGACACGGGTCTCCAGTTCTTTATGTCTGTGAGATCTCCTTTTTTTGGGAGAAGTGTAAGAACTGCCCTTCTGCAGCTCAGCGGCAGCAGACCTCTGTTCAAACTGTCATTCAGTACTTCCAGTAGGTCTTCACCTACAACAGCCCAGAAAGCCTTATAAAACTCGACCGGAAGTCCGTCAATTCCAGGTGCTCTGCCGTTGTCCATGTTCTGAAGGGCTTTCTGCAGTTCCTCCCGAGTTAACAGCCTGCTGAGGTTCGCATCTGACTCCTGTGAAATTTTTGGAAGATCGCTGAAGAAGGTCTGTTCTGTTTGATGGTCTACTTTGTGTTCACTCGTGTAAAGTTTCTCGTAAAAGGTCACTGCTCTCTTGCGTATCTCAAAAGGATCTGTTAAAATATTTCCGGTTTCAGAGCGGAGATTGTGGATGAGGCGTTTCTGTCCGTTCTTCTTTTCCATACTGAAAAAGAATTTGGACGGTGCATCCATCTGGTCAATTTTCTGAAATCGTGATCTTACCAGAGCGCCTTGTACTTTAAGGCCCAGGAGATCTGAAAGTTCCTTCTTCTTGTCTTTGAGGGTCTGGATGTGGTTGAGGTCACCTGTTGACTGTGCCAGGGAGTGAAGTTCTGTGATGGCCTTCTCTATCTCCGTCATAGTTCGTGCCAGTTCTTTGGTGACGTTGACCGTGTGATGCTGACATAGTTGCTGGATTTGGGTTTTGCCATAGTCCCACCACTGCTGTAGAGACATAAAACTTCTTTTTTCTTCTCTAAAATTACTCCAGAAAAAAGTAAAAGAGTCTCTAAAAAGTTGGTCATCCACAAGAGATGTATTAAAGTGCCAGTATGCGCTCTTTGGTTTGACGGAGTTAAAACTTGCAGTGCATAAAACTAGACTATGGTCTGAAAACCCAACAGGGTTAATGCAACAACTTTTAATTAGATTTAAATGGTGTTTAAAAACATAAAATCTATCCAGCCTTGCAAAAGACATAAAATTACTTTGTATGTGAGCCCACGTGTATTGTCTATCCTCTTTATTGAGGCACCTCCAGACATCGCTTAGTTCATGTTTCTGTATTATGTGTGTGAGCCGCCTGCGAGACGGTAGGTGAGGCTCTACGTGATTGCGGTCTTTATTGTCAACTGTGCAGTTAAAATCTCCACCAATAAATAAAAACTCATCACTTTTACAGGTTTTTAAAATCTCACACAACTTGTCTAAAAAAGCCAGTCTTTCTAGCGGTGACACTGGAGCATATACACAGATAAAAACAAAACCATGTTTTTCAAAGTGCGCTGTGACTTTTAAAAGTCTGCCCTGTACAATCTCCTCCGCTGTATAAGAAACCGGAATAAAACCTTTAGAAAATAAAATAGCCACTCCACCACTGGTGTTGGTCTTGTGGCTTAGACAGGACAGACCGGCCCACTCTCGCGTCCATTCTACAGCATTTGCATCATCACTATGTGTTTCTTGTGCAAAACAGACATCTATTCTTTTCTGCTTTATAACTTCATATAGTGCTGCTCTTTTCCTGCTGTCTCGTGCTCCATTCACATTTAAAGATGCTAGTTTAATATCTATCATCATAAGTTGAGGAAGAATAAACAATAATACAGATATTTGTATCCAAGAGGGATAAAAAACACTAGACTTTACTGCCATCATTACTCAGCTGATTATTAAGCTTTCTCACAATTACTCTCAGTCTGAATACTTCTTTTTCTTCAAAAACACCTTCACTCATTAAAGTCTTTATCGCCCAAAACAGTCTAGATAGGTCAGGGAAGTAGTTACTGATTTGAACCATACGCATGTGTTTAGTTACTTTTAAAAAAAGTTTGATCTCTTTTGCGTCATATTCTCTTGCAGGCCATCCGTCCCCCACCTGGACAGGGACACTGGGCACAGAGATATCTATATCATTGTCCATCTCTTCACATTCACTACTGCTCAGTTTCTCCACAAGTCTTAACTGTTTTAATGCTGCATTTCTTCTACTCTTTTTTCTTTTAGCAGGAGTTTTAAAAACAGTCTGATCAGTGTCTGTCATTACAGAGTCAGTATTCTGAGATAAAAGGGGTTCGCCATTATCCGTGCCGCTGTCTTGTGTGTTAAAAACACTGTCATCATTATCATTATCAATATCATCATCAGTGTGTGTGTTATCAATACCAGGCTCAGTCTGCACAGTCACTTTAGTATTAACACTGTTACTCACATCATCGCTGGGTATTGACTCACTGTCCGCCACAGCAGCGCGCGCTGCTCCTCCTCCATCCGGTACCGGAGCCCCTTCTCCGCCCGTACCGGCCGCACCGCCCGTACCTGCCGCCTCAGCGCTCTGTCCCGGTCCATCATTCTCCCGAACTGAACCATCGTCTGTAACACTCGTCTCATTTACCCCACTCTCACCTTCTTCACCGATCCGGTTCTGTGGGCACGCGCGCACCAGGTGCCCGGTTTTACCGCAGCTGAAACACTTCATTGAGTCGGTCGATACGTAGATTGCGTAATCAACGCCGTCAATCTTAAACGTTAACCTGTGTTCCAGCTCCATGTTGGTGTTGTTTAGGATCATGTAGGTGAATCGTCTGAATGAAACCACGTGTTTTAGCAGGTCAGATTTACTCCCGATAGAGATTTTCTTAATCGGGGAGATAACTCTGCCGTACCGTGAGAGTTCCCTCTCTAACATTTCATCACTAATAAAAGGGGGTACATTAGACAGTGTAACTTTTTTAGAAGGAGTGGAAAGAGGGAGCACACGAGTAAGTGAACCCTCAATTACCACACCCTTCTCCGCCAGCTCTATCGCCCTCTCTACAGTGTTCATGAACAGAACCACTGCACTGTTCATCCTGGACGCCGCCAGGATGTTTTTATGCCCGACCACTTGTCCTGCAGCCAGGCTGCACTCCTCCACACTCACCCCGGTCACCACCTTCACCCCGTGGCGCCGGGTCAGTGAGCTGTACTCACTCTTACCCTGGGCCGCCATGCTTCCCAGCGACACGCTGGTACTGACGCCCAGAACGCCCAAACACCGTCCTCTTATCCTCAGAGGAGCTCGGTGTAGTCACAAGCACGATGTTAAATGCTCTTATTAATCCAAAAATAACAAACATAACAAAAAAATAGCAAAAGCAATCGCTTCCACGCTCCCACGCTCAACGCGCTTCTCACTCAAACGCCCGCGCATGCGCAGAGAGAGAGAGAGAGAGAGAGAGAGAGAGACAGAGAGAGAGAGAGACAGAGAGTGAGAGACAGAGAGACAGAGAGAGAGAGAGAGAGAGACAGAGAGAGAGACAGAGAGACAGAAAGAGAGAAACAAAAAGAGAGACAAAGAGAGAGAGAGAGAGAGAGAGAGAGAGAGAGAGAAAGAGAGAGAGAGAGAGACAGAAAGAGAGAGACAGAGAGTGAGAGACAGAGAGACAGAGAGAGAGACAGAGAGAGAGACAGAGAGACACAGAGAGAGAGAGACAGAGAGACAGAGAGAGAGAGACAGAGAGTGAGAGACAGAGAGAGACAGAGAGAGACAGAGAGAGAGAGAGAGAGACAGAGAGAGAGACAGAGAGAGACAGAGAGAGAAAGAGAGAGAGAGACAGAGAGAGACAGAGAGAGAAAGAGAGAGAGAGACAGAGAGAGAAAGAGAGAGAGAGACAGAGAGATCATGTAAGATATAAGGGGGAGAAACATGAGAAAGAAAACCCTAGACTGAGACACAAGGAGAGAGTTTAAAGTGAAGGCCGCGAGAGGACGAGAGAGCGATTTAGAGGGAGAGAGAGAGAGAGACGGCCTGAAAAAAAGCGTCTCAAGTGGATTTTCCGTTTCTAGTGGCTCTTTGCTTAAAACTGAAAGTGACAAACGGATTCTGGCTCGCTGGCCGAGCTTCGGCTCTTCACAGCTGTTTCAAAATAAACAGAAAGGCCGAGCATCGGGACGTTTACATTCCGCCCTCAGCTCTCCCTTTAATTATTTTGCAATCTGTCGGCCGAGCACTTTTTATCAATGGGATGTTTACAGGGCCGACAGATTAAACCCAACACATGTTAAACACAGATAAGTGCCGCTCCCGCCCGTACCCCATCGCTCTGCCGTCCGGGGGCCCGAGCGTCCCCGGCGCGTCCCCGGCGCGTCCCCGGCGTGTCCCCGGCGTCCCCAGCGTCTCGAACGCCGAGCCAGGAGACAGCCGGAGAGAGTGGGGGGGGGGGGTGGCTAAGAAGACAAAGTCATAAATATCAGGTGACAAATTATAAATGGGTGCGCTCGGGGTCTCCGCCTACCCCCGTGTGTTTACTGAGGAGCGAATGTTTGAATAGATGTAAGAACGGCGTAGTATAAACAGTGGAAAAGCCGGAGGAAAAACGATGGCTCCACATGACAGGTATTGGTGTAGTGTTTATGCGAGGCCACGGACGAGAGCGAGACTCGACCGGTCGGACGCCCGTCCGGACGTTTTACTCTCGGGGGCCCTCGACGGAGGAGCGAGACGTTTTGGACGATAAATCAACGGAGAGAAGAATGAGGCGGTGCCGCTCGGTCCCGGCGCTGGGTGCGTTTGCAGGTAGAGATCCGGGGCCGCCGGCTGCATGTGGTGGACATCAGAGCGTCCCGGGTTCGAGCGTTTACCCCGGACTCCCGCCTCGCTTTAACCTGAAGGGTCCCGCCTGTGATTTATGGTGCTCTGAGTGGCTCGGCACGAAGGCTGGAGACGGTGCCGTTTACTCAGGGATTTTCTCATGTATCAGCAAAGAATGATCGATTTACACGCACCGACACACCGGGCCGGGGGTAAAACGGATGCCGCTCCAACCTGGGGGCACCCTTGGGCCCCGCCTCGGGTAAAGCAGAAACATATAAAAGCTTAGAGATATCAGTTCCAAGCAGCGTTTTGGTAGAATCTGGAACCGAATCGTCCTTAGCAACAAATCCGGGTTCTGTTTGGGATCCGATGACGGTCCGAATATGGAATGTGGAGGTCTTGTGACGAGCCGGGAGGGACGCACTGGTCCAGACAGCTGGTGTGATGATCTGAGGACAAAATGGCCAACCTAACAATGGTAGTGATACAAGGGACACTAACAGATCAGAGAGAGAGAGAGAAAGAAAGAAAATAAGAAAGAAAGAATAAAAGAAAGCAAGAAAGAAAATAAGAAAGAAAGAAAGAATGAAAGAAAGAAAGAAAGAAAATAATAAAGAAGAAAAAAAGAAAAAAGAAGGAAAGAATAAAAGAAAGAAAGAAAGAAAGAAAGAAAGAAAGAAAGAGAGAGAGAAAAAAAGAAAGAAAGAAAGAAAAAAAAGAAAGAGAGAAAAAAAACAAAGAAAGAAAAA
>JAVSBV010000097.1:295355-306275 GCA_033117975.1 Parotocinclus spilosoma
GTTTCGGTACTTTAGGATTTGGTCCGAATAAGCGGCTGGTCCCATTAACCGGTGGTCCTATTAACCGGAATCGACTGATCAAGCTTGGATTTACTCCGAAATGTAAACTCAGTATTAGACCACGTACGTTCCTCAGAATCGCCACAAATCATTTTTTTTAATTTGTATTAATGTTTTATATTTACAACCATGCTTATTTCACAGACCAGATTGCCTGTGATTTTTTTTTTAAACAAAGTTTTTTCTATTTATTTTTATTATTATTGACTCCATTTATTGCTCCACTGGTATATTCGCTGTGTATCAATATTTCTTAAATATTATCTTGGCACACTTTGGGTCCCTTAATGCCACTTGGGCATCGTTAAAACCCCACAGCGCCTACCTGAATATCGTTTCTGACCATGTGTGCCCCTTTATGGTGCCTACTTGCAGCAGGATGTTGAATCTACTTGACAAAGAATTCAAATATAGTTCTTGGTTCCTCCCAAGGTTTCTTCCTTCTATATTCAGGGATTTTCCTTGCCACTGCCAGCTTGGGATTGGCCTTTTAAGATCATATAAGATGATAAAGCTGATTTGAGACGATGCTCCGTTATAAAAAATAAAAAAAAATAGAAATAATTTTATAGAAATAAATATGAATTGAATTGAATTGAATTGAAAGAAAAAAAGGGTCCGAGGCGATAAATAAATCTGGCATTTATAACATATATTTATCATTTCTGCATAAGCTTCCGCTCTACAGTAAAGTGGAAGAGACTTGCACGGTCATTTGCTGCTATTAAAACAAAACCAAATTGTCTGTAAGCTGTCCTAAAATCTCCTAAATGCCCCTAAATCTGCTTCTTGGGCCTGCCCCCCCCCCTCCTCCCCGTATCAGTGGCCATATCAGATCCGCTTTAATGCCACGGCTTGTTAAGGCTCTACCTGTCTGCACATTTCTCAGGGAGGTGTGGAGGAAACAAAACAGGCCAGGTTTGGGAAACTATCAGTTATCACAGGAGCGTCTGGAGTCGGGTTTTTTTTTTGGGGGGGGGGCGTGATGAGGCTGCTTTGTTTTATTCTAGAGCCAGTGAAGTGGGAGGGGGAAATGGAGAGAGGGGCTCCCCTGACCAGTCCTGCAAAAGTAAAGCAGGAGGAGAAAAGAGGAGAGGAGAGGAGAGGAGGGGAGGGGAGGAGACTCCGGGGAAGAGGAAAGGGAAGGAGAAGAGAGCCTCTCTGCTGCAGAACTCTTTATGACAGCAGGTAGGCCTTAGCAATAATGTTCCATCATAAATTCTAGACGCATTGAAACACTGCTTTGTTCGAAAGACTATTGTTAGAAAATGTTCCTCTGCTCTGCGTGCTCCATTCTTCTTTTTAAATAACATTACGGCTGTGCCATTAACAGTCCAGACATTATTCCTGTATAAACTGCAATAACAGATGAACAGAAGTAACAAGCTGTGTTTCGTGTTATTTCTCCATGACGATGCGCAAATATTTATACACCTGCGACAAATATTGCGCTGTTTACAGACCGTAAATCGTTTTGGTTTTTTTTTTTTTATTCGAAATAATGTTTTTTACACCTAAAAACGCGCTTGTTTCAGAAACCGAGTCGCGTTTATCCATCTAAAAATGAGATTTGTTTTTATTTTTTATTTATGCCGGCATGATTGTCCGCTGACTGCGCATGAGCTGGGAATAAACATTTGTACACCTGCAATAAGTACTGAGCTGTTTACACGCCATCCATCATTTCTAAAATTCGTATTAATGTTTTTGTTAGGTAAAACCACGCCTATTTAACAGACCCGATGGCGGATACGTATTTAAAACTTGTGATTTGTTTGTATTTTTATTGCCGTTGTTACTCCGTGACGGCGCTGAATGTATGAACCGTGTGAACTGTGGGTAAATATTCCTGCCCCTGCATTAGATGTTAAATGATTAAAGTTTTTAATGCTTATATCCACCCTGATTTGACACGTCAGAGCGTTAAGGTGATTAAGAATTAAGATTTGCGGTTATTTTATTTTTTGAGTTTGTGAGCTATACGTGTAAACATTTGCATGATGTACGGATCGTGGGAATGTTTTTTTTTTTCACACTCAAAGCCACACTGCTGTAACAAACCAAACCACGACTGATTTTTTTTTAAACATTAATATTCGCTTTTATTTGCATTATTATTGCCGTTATTATTCAACAATCTCCTCTCCAGCGCACAGGTCTGTGATCCGGAGCCTGAGCCCGCGCTGAGCTGCCACACGAACCTCCAGAACATGACTCGGGCTCGAGCCACGGCACTGAAACATCGCTGCAACGAACAACCACCAGCTTTAGAGACGTCAAATCGTTTAGTATACTCAGGAATCCCGTATAAGCAGCGCGCAAACGCGCGCGGGTGCTCTGCGTAACTTTACGTTCGCGTGCACGATTCGGTGCGAGGGGCGATGAGAAGCTCGTAGGTGGTGGTGGGTGGTGGTGGGGATGAGGGTGGTGGTGGTGGTGGGGGTGGGTTTGGACCGGCAGGTCTGACCAAGTGACCTGCAGCCTGATTATGGGTCATTAAGTGGAGCCTCGGAGTATTTCAATTACTCAAGGACTTCCAATCAGGCGGATGAATTACACGGGCACCTCGCGCACGCACACGCACGCGCGCGCGCGCACTTGAACGGGAATAAATCAGCCGGGGTCCGAAAAAAAAAAAAAAACAAATCGGTGCATTTGCAAGGGTCTGAGCGACGCGTGGAGCGCGTGGAGGCTGAAAATAGGCTAAATAGAATAACTCACGTTTCGGTGCTCGAACCCTCCCGAAGAGCTCCATATAAACACAGATATACACACAGCCCATTAGCTACACACACACACACACACACTCCTACACACAAGTATAATACACACAGACATAAATATGGATGGAATACACACGGTCGCACGCACGCATGTCTAGTTCTGATCCACACTGAACAGAAGCGCGTTAAAAACAATAGGTGTTTCTGGGTAATAAATAAATACGGCTTATTTTTAGAAAAATAAATAGTAAACGTGTGCATTTTTCATATTTTTTTTGCACATCGTAAATCGCTAAATATTATAAAAAATGATTCGCTGGCCGTGAAACGACGGGTGAACCAAACGCTGCTTTGTATTCAAACTGAAATAACTTTTAAAATTGGTTGTATATTAATATAGATCGTTATGATTTACAATTGCGCAGCGCAAAAGCGTCAGGAAAATAGTATAAACTTTTTGATTTGTTTCTTTTTTAACAATCCCACGATAAGATACGCAGCGCTGTTGGTGCGCGAAATCAGGCCAAGTCCCAAAAAAACGAGGTTTTGTTTAAATATTATATATTTTGAACCTTCTTTGTGCGTGTTTATTATCCGTACCTTTTTTTGTTTTGTTTTGTGCTTGTTTTGCTCTGATAGAAATGGAAACTTTAGCAACTTTACAGACTTACAAATAATAGAAACTCAACGTTTAGAAATGGTTGTTGTTATTTTTGTATAAACCTACAAACGTCGTTCTTAAAATAAAGGGGAGGAAAGCAGATTAATCTTTTCTTAATTCGGTTTTATTTAAGGTTACGGCTCTTTAAGCGTTGAATTCGTGCCTGTCCTGTTACAGTCCGGGTTTTAAATCTGCAAACACACACACACACACACATCATGTCACGGAAATCGTGTTCAATTTATAATGTTTCACTAAAATCTGTTTTTGGGGGCTTATAGGTGCGTTTAGGATTTTAACAACAATGCGTTCTGGTGCGTTTATAAACCGCGTCTGTGCTACAAAGCAATAACATTCCGGTCCAACTTTGGAGGGACAGCATTCACAAAGCTTTACGGTCCAAAATATGGATGGAATACCCTCAAACTATTTTCTAAAAATACAAATAAAAAGCTTTATAAATCCTTTTTTTTTATTTCTATAGCCTGGGGAACGTTTTATGTAAATAATCCATTTCCTTTAGATCCATTATAGCTTCTGAGTTCTAAGATAAACCACTGAGATTTAATATTACTAGTAATGCTAGATGACAAGACGTGCAAAATAAAGCTTTCAAAGCGCATGCGCGAGCACAAGAATCGATTAAAGTTAAGGAATCATGATGCACAGTGAACGGTTTTAAATCCATCCATTGGAAGAGAAAGACGCCTTTTATTGATCATACCTGGAGCTTATAAATCTGAAGGCCTGTAGCTGGATGTATCGATCACTGATCAGGTCATTGATCATAAAGAAGCGTGCCTTTTGATACGCAGGCTCTGTATTACGCACATTTCCTAATATTTACCGTATTAATAAAGGCTCCTAATGCAGGCTGTGATGCGGATCAGGAGTCGTAACGATGGAGCCCTGGATGCAGGTCCCACCTCCTCTGCGCTCTGATTGGTCCAGACGCGCTTTGGTTCGTGGTATAAGTGGAGTATGAGCAGCCCCAACATGAAGCTTCGACTGCCACATCAAACAGGGGGGAAAATCCAGAGCAGAGCTGCACGAAACACTGCGCTAAAAGTCCACCGGCCCTCGGGGAGCCCTCTTGTTTTTTGTTGCGAACATCCAGGGGACGTTTTAAGGAGCTGGGGAGGCTGGGTAAGTGAGTTTGTTTTGCAGAGCTTTTGTGCAGGACCGTGTCGGAATGCGCGCTGTCTGGAAGCCCGAGACGCTCGCTAGGTTGTAAGCATAAAGGCCTACGATTTTGTTTTTTGTTTTTAAAATGGCTCGCTCCAGCTGCACGGCTTTTGAAATGGACCGACAGACCCTGTGAACCCGAGCCCAAGTGGAGAAAGAGAAAGAGAGAGAGAGAGAGAGAGAGAGGGAGAGAGAGAGAGAGAGAGAGAGAGAGAGAGAGAGAAAGAGACTCTCTCAAGCTTTCGATTTTCACGCGAAGCGAACTCAATGCGCACCCAAAAAGGGACCCAGTGACCATTTTAGCAGCACGAGAGACCCGAACGCACCCAACGCCCGCACCATGAGCTTGGTCGGAGGCTTCCCCCACCATCCCGTGGTGCACCACGACGGCTACTCGTCCTCGTTCGCCGCGGCGGCGGCGGCGGCAGCGGCGGCAGCCGCGGCCAGCCGGTGCCACGAGGAGAGCCCGTACTTCCACGGCTGGCTGATCGGGCACGCGGACGTGTCCCCGCCGCCGGACTACGGCATGGCTCATTCCTCGTACAGCCCCGAATACAGCGCCGGCAACGCCGCCTCCGGTGGCGTGTGCGCGCCCGGGTCCGGGATGGAGCACCCGTCCTACGGAGGAGGCGCGCCGGCGGGGCTCGTGCCGGGCATGATGGTGGTGCCGCGCACGGTCAAGCGGAGGCCCACGGCGAACCGGAAGGAGCGGCGCAGGACTCAGAGCATCAACAGCGCGTTCGCGGAGCTGCGCGAGTGCATCCCGAACGTGCCCGCCGACACCAAGCTGTCCAAGATCAAGACGCTGCGCCTGGCCACGAGCTACATCGCTTACCTCATGGACATCCTGGACAAACACGAACAGCACGGCGGGGGAGACACGGAGGCCTTCAAGGCCGAGTTCAGGAAGGCAGACTCCAAAGAGGAGAGGAGGAAGAAAGAAACGGTGAGTGTGCTTTACTGCTCCTACAGTGTAATCACCTAACAACTTCATATCAATAATCATAATAATTATACTAATAATAATCATAATAATGCTCCAGATTAGCTCACAGATGATGGATGATGCTTTGAGGACGCGTAGTTTCGCCTCAATTCAGAAACAAAAGCACAAAATTAAACAAGAATTTTTTTTTGCACCAAAATGCGCACGTAAAAATGTCGAAACATTTCAATTGTACAGGTAATCATTTAATAATATAACACTTTATATTAATTTAATCTTCTTTACCATGCATATTATTATTATTATTATTATTATTATTATTATTATTATTATTATTATCATCTATTCCATAATAACAGCCACTTTAAATAACATTATAACAATTTTATATCATACAGCATTTAACACAAACGCTCTTAACGTTGTTTTTGTTGTAAATCATCAAAAATATACATACATATATATATATATAAAATATATTTTTATACAATATTTATAAAAAATATATATATATAAAAAAATATATTATTTTTAGTAGAATTTGGTGTTGGACAATACGAGAGGGGAAAAAAACAATTAAAATAATCCCAGTGTGATTTTTAAAAATGTAAAACCCAAACCTAAATCTGATCTCAGAAGTTCTTTGGGCGTCTCTGAAGCTTTGGGATTGTTTTATTTTATTTATTACTATTTTATTTTCTCTGTGAGAGTTCTGACGTGTTACAGCGAACAAAGGTTCATTTTGAGATATCTTAAGATGCTGCTTTTTATTTTATTTTATTTTATTTGATTTGTTTTAGCGTTTTGTGATTCAATAATTTAAACCACGTTTGAATCGCTGCCCACGCACCGCACATTTTCTTCCTTTTTTCCTCGCTTCAGTTCCACAACACGTCGCGTTTTTACCGTTTGTGCAGCGTGAACAAAAAACGCAGAGAGTGTGTTTTTATTGGTGTTTTTGTGCACGAAACTCTAAACTTGGTCTCCTGCATATTTCGGGCGGTTCTTGTTCAGAAGTTTTTCATGTTTTAATCTGAACTGCAGCAGAATTTACTGTTCTAAAAACAGGAAGTCTCTCTCTCTCTCACACACACACACACACACACACACACACACGTCCTGCAGGCCCACAACTTAAAGGAAAAAGCCTTTCTTTGCTCTCGTTTTTTTATTTAGATTTATAAGCACAGAACTGTCACTACGGTATTGTGCAAAAGTCTGAGGCCACCGTTAGATCTGCTGTTCTCAGTCTCTTTATAAGTTTGGAAAAACGAGAAAATAGAGAGAGAACCCCCCCCCCCCAATAAAAAAGGCAAACAGTACTGTGCAAAAGTATTGGGCCACCATTAAATTAGATAAACCATTGCTTTGGTGATTGTGTAATGATCACATGAGCACATTATGTCTGTTTACTGAAATGCATTGTATTAAAGCAGAGCTTCTAAAGGCTACAGGTATTTAGGATCAGGATGGCAAGTCGACCCTTGTCCAAATAGCAGCCAACAAACGGTGACACTTCTTCGCATGCACAAGCCACTTTATCTTAATGTCGTGGTTGTGTTCGAATAAAGAAACAATAATTAAATATGGTCAGCAGTACACAGTGCGGTGTGCCTGTCAGGTTTGTTTTTATTTTTCCTTGATAAAGAGCGAGACACAAGAGAGATAATTATCTGCGGTCATTATGTTGTGGGTCATGTAATGGTGGCCTAATACTTTTGCACAAGTACTTTGGTTGCATTTTATTGCCGCTTTATATATAAACATTTCCCACCTTTGTATGTTATTTGCTCTACATTCTTTGGGGAAAATACTGAAAAGAAAATGCCTGGAGGTTTTAGGAAAACAGCAGACCTAATGGTGGCCTAATACTTTTGCACAGACCTATGTATATACTGGGGTTTGTTTTTTAATTCCTATTTAGCCTGTATATTTTTACTTCTGTATCTTATTTGTCTAATTAATCTTTATAACTGCACTCCAGAAACCTTGTATTGCTCCGATGCCTATTAGGAGCTTTCTGAGGATTTGGGTTTGGGTTTTAGGTTTGGGTTTGGTACCGGCTGAGTTAATAAATCGTTTCTTTTTTTCCCCCCTGTGTTTGGAACAGAATGAAGTTTTGAAAAGTTCAGGGAGCAGCAATGACAAGAAACCCAAAGGGAGAACTGGTTGGCCGCAACACGTCTGGGCTTTGGAACTGAAACAGTGAAGCCAAACACACAAAAAAAAAACCTTTTCCACAACGAGGCCTTTTTTTTTCTTGTCATGTTTTTACACTAACTTTATTTAATGGAATATTTATGTGCAATTTCTACGGACAGTGGATCCTTGAAGACAAAGCAAAACCAAAAAACAAACCATTCCATTTTAAGAGGAGGATGCCCCTCTTGGTAAGGGATTGTTTCTGCCACTAAGGTGAAAGTGTAGGTCTGTCTCTCTGTCTCTCTGTCTCTCTTTATGTCTCTGTCTCTTACACACACTTTCTCTCGGTGTTTCTACGAACAGAAAGCGAACCTATAAACGAGAAAGACGTAGACGTTGAACGAAAGTACGAGCGTTTTTTTTTACTGGCCAAAGTCAGGAGTATGTGTCATGAAGTATTATATCTATTGTGCTCTTGTTTCGTGGTCGTGTTTGACCTACAGGAAGTCAGTCTGTCTGTCTGGTCGTGTTTGAGTCCAATGTCGAGTCGCACTAACCGTCGGCACGCCGGAAGCTTAAATGCTAAAATAAAAAATAAAATAAAAAACATTTGGAGATGTAAACGATGTAATTGATTCAAATAAAACCACTGTGTTTTAACGGAGATGGTATCTTCTGCTTGCATTGGGAACATCTGCATGGGGACAGGGCCTGGGAGATCTTTAAGCCTCGCGTTTCCACCTGTAAGTCCCGAAAAGTCGCGCGCTCGCGTCCCCTTGGAAGGCGCAAGAACCCGATTTTACGCGCGCGCAAAAAAAAAAACCCCAAAAAAACAACCGAACTGGGTTTCCCACGGACGCGTTACGCTCGGGCCTCGAAACCTCGAGGAGGTGAGGTTTTAGGAAAAAGATGGGGGGGGGGGAGAGGGAGACGCGAATCTCCAAACTTTAAATTGTTTTAATTACAGGATCGTAATTGCACCGACGGTTTTGTCCTCGCCTCCAATCAGCTGAAGGAGCAGACACGCTGGAGCCTGTGGGCCACGCAGGATTGGCATTGGGAGGGAAATTAAGGGCTGAGGGTCAGGTCGAGGTGGACCATCGGATGTGCAGGTGATTGATAACGCGCCCTATCGAAAGTCGACGCTGAAAAACCGGAGCCTGGACAGATAACGCGCGTAAAAAACTAAACGGATACGACTCGTGATTTGTGCGAGACAACTCTAGTTCGCGGATTTTTTTGGTGTGGTTTTTTTTTGGTTTTTTTGGTTGCGTAAATAAGCTACAATCAGGCATCGCGGAGCTCCGAACGATCCCAGGGTTAGGTAGGCCTATTATCGCCGGCCTTCCACGGGGCTGATCGTTACAGTCCTGATAATTTGTTGTCTCTGTCGAGATGGCGTCCCAGATAAAAATCCGTCTTTGATTAAAGATACAGATAGTTTCCCTGACCCCGTGCTGACCCGTCAGGGGCTCGCAATGAATCCGAAATAAATCCTGCTCTAACTGGAGACATTTAAGTACCAACAAAAAAAAAAAAAAAAAAACTTTTAAAAAACCGTTCTAGGTGACGCGCCGTGGCCGTGAAACCTGACGGAAACTGACAACGCAGAGACTCGCAGTCGTTTTACAGAAACGTGTGAATTAACGGACCGTTCCCGTGCCATCCCGGGCCAGACTGTCAGGACCCATTATCCAAGCCACCCAAAACGATCTCCCTCCAAAGCGGGGCCAAGTCTGAAGTATTAAACAAGCCATAAATAAATAGCGTGTCGTGTTTGTTTCGATAGCGCGCGGGCCCGTGATTAGAGCGAGCCATCGTCCTAATAACCCCGTTTAAGCAAAGCGGCCTTTGCTTTTCCTTTGTCCGCCTGCCAGCCACGTTAAGCTCCACGATATGGATTTTAAAGCACGTGAACCGAACGGGATCTCGCTTTTCCTGGTATTAACACACATCTGCGAACGATTAAGTTCACCAAGTCCCTCCTCCGCGCTTCTCGTGCACTGCCGTGGGCTTCCTCCAGACGTACCGGGGTCAGAGCAGACGGCGCGGAGCAGCTCGTGGACCGTCTCTCTGTTCTGTCCCGGTCCACGGAGGACGGGGATGAGGTGTGTGTGTGTGTGTGTGTGTGTGTGTTGGTTATAGGTCGGAGTTTAGAGAGCAGGGGCTGCGCCCGGAGCTGCGTTTGCGCGCGCGGTTGGCGTTCCTTTTAGCACACTTTTAGGGAAAATCTTGAGCTGTAAGGTCATGGACCCGATGCCAGTCTGAAACGATGTGATGTGATGTGTGTGTGTGTGTGTGTGTGTGTGTGTGTGAGAGAGAGAGAGAGAGAGAGAGGAATGTTAAATGGCCGACGCAAACCCAACCTTTCAGAGAATGTGCCTACGGCTTTACGCTGGCAGGCAGTCAAATACGAATTTCCACCCCCCCAAACACACACACCACACACACTCTCACGCGCGCGCGCGCGCACACACACACGGTTTACGCGATACGTATCTGCAGTACCGTAAAATCGTGGTCTTAGAGGACTTAAAGGCTAAAGAGCGCAGGGTAGAAGTCACCTGCTCCGGCAGTAACCGTGCGTGCACAGGGGCAACAAACCGAGATCTGCTCCCACCCCAAATCTAACATTAACACCATACCGGCACTCTAAAGAAGCACGAGACGCTCCCTGAGACCGAGGAATAGGGTTAGGGGTTAGGGGCATGGACCATCCTTAAAAAAAAAATCAACAAACCAATCGTAACAGCTGAAGCTCGCTTTTTATTTTCCTTATATATTCCTTATAAATTATACATATTATAAATAACTAGTGAGTTCAGGGGTTAGGTCCTCTACTCTCCCCACATCCACCTACATCCACCATCCCATATAAAGAATCCATCCCTTTATCAATCGCTCAGCTCAGACCGTTTGCTCTTTTTCTCGTTTTTTTTTTTTGCTACAGCTCTTGTTTCACTTTCACCTCATTGAAAACGTTACAAGGCTATAACAGTTCTCTTAGGTGGTTGCTGCCATGGCAACGGTTAATAACGTTAAGAGTGATGTCATCATGCGCCTTAATATTAATGGTGTAGGAGTGAGGTACTGGAAAAGAAATATGGCTCGGCGTGACTCTGATAAACTGTATAATATAATATAATATAATATAATATAATATAATATAATATAATATAATATAATATAATATAATATAATAT
>JAVSBV010000097.1:310165-330912 GCA_033117975.1 Parotocinclus spilosoma
CTGTTCGTTATATGCTCAATTTCCTTTTTCCAGCCACTTATTGCTACTTGTCCCAACTTTTTTGGGATTTGTTGACATTGTGAAATTTTGAAGCAACATATTTTTCTTTTAAAATGTTAGATTTACTTTTTAGATTTAATTTTATTCGTAATAGAACATAGATGACAGATCAAAAGTTTAATCTGTCATCTATGTTCTATTACGAATAAAATATTAACATTTTCCATCTCCACATCATTGCATTCAGTTTTTATTCACAATTTGTTTAGTGTTCCAAATTTTTTGGAATCCGCTTTGTATTTTCTATTATCAAAGTGGATTTCCATTTAAAAAAAAGTTTAGCATGTGTACAGAATTGTAGGTTTTAAACTAGATAACATTTGGAATGCTGTATAAATTGTTGAATTTCTGTCTTTTCAGATGTAGCCCAGACACATTTACTTGTTTATACAGTTTCTTTTTTTCTGAAAATAGCCTGTAAATATACATTACGCTAGCATAATATTTAGAAAAATCTTTAAAAAAACTAGGCTAAGCTTTGCTCAAGGATAGTGGCAGCTTGGTAGAACTAGGAATTGAACTTGCAATCTTATGATTAGTAGTCCAGAGTCATGACAATAAAGCCCCACATTTGGGAGTCATTTTAAAACACTATCTATCCACTGGCTGTGCTTTTCAATGGAAGACCCCACCAGCAGCACCAGCAGTTGTTTCTTGCACATGTTGCTGTGCCTCATTCCACTCCCTGCTGGCACACTTATGGCACACTGAGGGGAAATTTTGAATCATTATTACTTTAGGGGAAAACGTGCGTGTTCTCTCAGCAGCTGCAGTATTTCTCTCCAACTGTTTCCAGGTCAGTTTTATCATCAGTCTTCTTGTGCTGTGAGTGCTCTATTAAACTTACGTTGCTCTTGTTTCTTCTGCCAATTCACATACAGAGAAAGTTACACCATATAAGCAATCTGATTTTGCTCCTTTCAAGGGCTTCAACCAGTCTGCCTTTATTAATAGGCGCATAAAATCAAGCACAGACCCATTAATTCAATATGGCACATTCATATTAGGGGGTGACACAATGGCCAGCACTGGTGTCCCACAGCTCAGAGATACCTGGCTTAATTCAGACATTCATTCATACTCATTTTGAATTTGATGCCTGCAACACGTTCCAAAGAAGGTGAGGGGGGGGGCATGTTTACCACTGTGCTCCATCACCTTTCCTTTTGTACAATAAGATTTATGCTGATAACTTTGCATGACGTACACTATATATACAGCATGCAGTACATTAAGCCCTTCGGTTTATGATCATTTTAACTTACTAAATCCACATCACACTTGGTAAGTACCTGCGTTGACAGGAGCAAGGTTACATCAGTACAATTTCAATATCATACTCAGTCGTGAGCAATTTAGTATCTCCAATTCATTCATGCATACATAATCTTTCACTTAATCCAGCTGGTGGCAACTCTGGGCGCAGGGGCAGGAACAACCCTAAACGAGCCACCAGTCCATTATAGGGCACACACACAGTGACACACTAAAGGCTACTTTAGACACACCAATTAACCTAACACTCATGTCTTTGGCCTGTGGGAGGAAACCAGAGTACCCGGAGTAAACCCACGCAGACACGTGGGGACATGCAGACTCCACAAAGAAAGGACCCAGGCTGCTCCACCCCCGGGATTGAACCCAGGACCTTCTTGCTGTGAGGCAGCGGTGCCACACACCGAGCAACCGCGCTGCACATGGGCAAGTAAAACTGAAGAAAGCTACAAGTATATTTTTAGCCTCCCTATTAAAACAGATCACTGAAATTTCTGACTTGTAAATACTCTAGATCTCTACAGGTCCTATTCTCATAAAAGCACATTTACACCCAACTGACAAATAAGAGGAAATGTGAGTGGCAGCAATTACCAGGCACTTTCTAATTATAGTCAGGAGCGTTTTGGAAATTGCTGGTTGCACTGTGATTGAGTTTTCACAGTGATGCTTTATAAGTTCAAGAAGGAAACGAGAGATTTAAAAAAAGTAACGAGAATACATAGGTTAATCACAGCCAAATGTGTAATATTGCAGTTGGAATTGGATTTAAGCTCTTTCTATATTCTGCTTCGTATCTCATTCATTTTCTAGTGGTTATAAGAGACATGAGACAGTCGATTCTAATTGAGACATGAGCTAGAGTATAAACAAAGGGTGATGAGATTAAATGGGAAAAGATGAACATGCCATATGGAATTAATTATTGTTTCTGACAGTGACCTATTGATGCTCACAAAGGTACAGGGATTGAAACCTGTCCCATGTGGTGACATTGATGTCGTTCATTTTATTTACTTCTAACTCATGTCTCATTTGATTATACATTCTTAGCTGCACAGATACTTAATGAACTGTACATTAGACGACTGCATGAATCAATACAGTGCCACTTATTAAGATCTGAACGGGTGATTGAATGTGTGTAAATCCTGTTCATTATAGATTGCAAATGTAATGCTCTAACTCTCAGAATAATCCTGCTTGCTTCTCTGTCGTTATTAAGTCCCAAAAGACAAAAATCACCACGTGCAGTGCATTTTAATGCCAAATAAAGATGCCATAAAAGAAAAGGATTCACTTTCTTAAATAACAATCACCTGATACGATGCCTACAGAGCATTATATTATACAGGTTTTTTCTTATTACAGCCTGAAATTCAAATCCATTATTTTAAACCATTATTATTGACAAATATTACACTATTCCAGTAACAAGAATAAAGAAATGTACTGTTCTGAAAATGAATGCAATTAAAATTTAAATAACAGTGGCTTGATTTAATTACAGCCAGCAAGGCCATTCGGATGTCTCTACCATCTTTGCACAGCAGGATATAGAAATATTTCTATGCCATCATGCTTAACGGTAGGAATGATATACTTTGGGTGGTGTGCATGTTTTGTCAAATATGGTGTTTGTATTTCAGTCAAAGAAGTTCAATTTAGGGTCGGATCTCACCATAAAACCTTTTTCCACTGTACCATACAGGCAAAGTTTGTCAAATTCTTGTCAAACACAGACCAAACCAAACACTGAAGACAGCATGAACTGTAAAAGTCATCTGATTTGCTGCCAAAGTGTGCTAACATACCCTTGGTGTCACGCTTTCAAAATAAAAGTTGTGTTCATACAGTTTTTTATCACTCAGTTCCTGCACCAATGTGCACCAATGTGGGTCTTAAATGCATGTGAGTACAGATCAAGAATGTACTCAAACAGTTTAAAAGTTTAACAATTAAGATTGTAACCGAGATTAGGGTTGTGACTTTATTGAATGGAGTTAAAAGAAGTAAAGTCCATTCATATGTTCATTCCTCATTCTTACTCTTTCAGATCCCTCACTGCCATATAATCAGTTCATATGGATGTAATGAAAAATCTCCTGGACACACAAAAATAAATGACATTCAAAACTAGCTTGAATCAAATTCCACGGAATTTATTACAGTTATGTGTTAGATATTGAGAAATCAGACAAGTTTAGCAGCTTTCCATCTCACATAAGAATCATTAAGCTTAATGGAAATGCTAACGTTCTATTGTTTGGCAGAGAGGAAGTGCTTTGCTATGACTTTACATTGCTCCATAAACAAACACTCCATTCAAAATGCTGTTTAATCTGGGATATGGTGTTCCTCATCACCTTGCACAGGGTAATCTAGTTTAAAGTACCTCCCTCAGGAGGAACTCATCCTGCTGCTCGTGTTATTGGGGATTCAAGTGAGTGACTGTACAGTGACAGAGAGATTTATCCAGCATAGTTTAAATACAATCTTACTTTTATCTTCATTCCTAAGGGGGAAAAAAAACAACACCATTGTAGCAGTGAGTTTAGAAAGCAGATGGAATACAAGTCATTAGGTTCTTCCTCTTACAGCTCAATTAAACATTCAGTTCAGTAACACCATGTGGCTTCTTCATTTACCTGAGTAGCATTCTCCTGCACAGTGAAAATAAGAATGCAAATATAGCTTTGTGAAGAAGGCTATATACTATTGTAATGGAGGCACATACACTGTATATTATGGCCTCCTGTGGCAACAAACATCTTACTTAAGATGACTTTCCACCATATTACATTGTGCATACTCAAACTAGGTCATCTGTTCCGTCAACTGACCTGTGTGATCGCTCGGTACCAGTGGTACACCACACTGAACCATGCTGAGGTGTGCTGGAAGAAATGGGCGTGGCATGGTAAGCATGTAGTGCACTACTCTAACCACCCATGCTAGAGCACTCAGCACAACATGATATGCCTCCTATACATGAAGTAGGGGTGGGGTGGATATTTAAGGGTATTTTTGCGATAACGATACGTTTGACAATATATTACAACAACATATAATTGCAACAAAATATTTTCGACTTTAAAATACCTGACCTCGTGGCATTTCTGACTTATACTCCGTTTTGTGCTTCTGCTTGAGGTGGTGAGATGGTTTAGATGTTTCGCCCTTTTGTTGTTACAGACCTTTTGTATTGCATCTGATATTTTGTACCGAAGTCACTCCCCTTTTTGGGACAAACTGTTGCTCTGCCCATGAGTCACGTACTGAACGTACGCCATACTCTGTGTAAATGCATTACGTCATTATGTAAACATGTCGCAATATCACGATATGGATGTTTTATATCGTTTAAAACATTATAACAATACGATAAGGCACACCCCTAACATGCAGTACAAGTAGCCAAATCGATCATTTTATTAGGTACTAGTCCTTGTTTCCATACTCATTGTACATTTTATGCACGTTGTAGTTCTACAATTACATACCGTAGTCCATCTATTTCTCTACACACTTTGCTATTCCCCTTTACTCGGTTGTCTAATGATCAGGACCCCCACAGATCAGGTACTATTTGAGTGGTGGATAATTCTTAGCAATGCACTGACCCTGATGTGAGGGTGATGTGTTAGTGATTATTTTGCTGGAACTATTGGATCAGACAGAGCAGTGCTGCTGGAGTTGCCAGATCTGCTCCACATTGTAGATGAGTCAGTTGTTCATCTGTTGTTACACAGTTTGTGTTTGTCTCTAATTAATCAGTGCACACAAATACACTGCCTACTGGATATACTGTAAATGGCTGGACAGTTTAGGTAGGTTAATTATTTACAGTTGCTAACTGTACACCTACAAATGGGACCAACAAGTATCATGTGTAACAATGTGGTTACCTGGTGTGTACCTGATGCACACATGCTAGAAAACATGCACAAATAATGCCTGCTGCAAACTTGAGAATATTGAAATATTGAACCAGCAATGTATTATTAAAGCAGTGGCACAGTGAATTGAAACTGCTGCAGCAACACACTGAATACCTTATGACAAAAATACAAGGATTGCAAGCTTTCTATTTTTATTTTCCACAGATCCATCCGAACTCTTGCCCAACACAACACATTATACAGCCTGATTGTAGGATTAGGTGTCATTTCAGGACTGTAGGATTAGGGCGATCAGTTTCTCTCGGTCATGACACTGGGGAGAATTGCAATTACACCATCTCCATTCCTCTTGTCCCTTTGCAGGCAAATTGAAGCTGACAATGATATTCCTTGTTTAACTGGCACGGCACATCCATGGGTGGATTAACATGTGATTTTAAGACAGCCTGCTGAACAAGGCTTAGATCTGGATTCCTTTATCCTTTCTTTATCAAGAGGCTATTATCAAAAAGGGCAGACTCAGCTGTTAATGCGCACAGATAGCATGAAGCTGACGAAATGCCAAACCCTTATTAAAAATGTAAAAGGTTAGTAAGTCGTTTTACACTGATGGCACTGTGTGTAACTCACTGAGGTAAAGACATGTTTTCACATGAGGACTGTAGTGGACTGAAACAACTGATTATATCCAATAGCATCAGAATAATATTCAGAAATTAAAGATATGAGTTAATTTCCCACAGGAAAGTAAACCATGTTCAGGTTCAATCAGTGTGTTTGCATTCGCTTGATGATCTGATTGTAATCAGATTTCTGCACTTATCTGATCATTCAAATGGTGATGTAAACAGCACACTGACTTAGGACTAGAAATCAGATGAAGAAATTTGATAAAGAAAACTGGATTTTAGCTACGTAGTTGGGTTTCTCAGACCCTGTAGATCCTTAATCTATTTTTAATTGGTTTTCAGTCTGCTCAAACATGCACAAAAAGGTTGAGAGCAACTTAGAATCAAACATGGGTTTCTTTTGGGTTTCATTTCATCAACAGCTACTAAATTATTTTGGGGAGGTTGTGAAAGTTACTGGTTGAGTTATTGGTTGGTTGCATAATTGAAAGGCAATTATTGCCAAGTCAAGTAAATCTGGAGTATTTCCTTTATTTGATAAGTCAAAGTCAAATTTATTTATATATTGCTTTTTACAATGGTGCATTGTCTCAAAGCCGCTTTACAGTATTATATTATCCTAAAAGGCCAATTCTACATTGAGCAAGCCTATGGTGTCAGTGGAAAGGAAAAACTGAATATAAAAGGAAAAAACCTTGGGAGGACCAAGACTTTTTGGGTGGCCTAGGTGTTAATTGAAATAATTAATTTGTAAATTAACCCAAGGGCATGTACATTTTTTGATTGACTACTGACAACATCAGATTTTTTGCAATTATAGGATTATTTGGTGCATGCACTCATCGATACAAACTCAAATACTAACTTAATCACAAGTAATGAAGTCACCAATTAGTCACCAGTCTTTCCATTGTACTGTATTCTTGGTGCAATGGCAAAGCAAAGCTGTTAAACTAAAGCTATCAATTATCTTCTGAAACAGATTTTTATCTTCCTGATTCCAAACCCAAATTTTGGCCAAGGCAGAAAATGTGGACTAATAGGATGATCTCTTTATTCTTGCACTGCTGCTGAAGGTGAGGCTTCATTAAAAGCATATAGCCTATTCAACTAAAACTTATAAAATTATAGAATGAGAATCTATGCACAGCTATATCCATCTAATAAAGTGCAAGCCATTGCATATTTTAAAAAGCAGTTGTGAAGTATGAAGCCTTTTGAATTGAGAACAAAAAACAGAAAGATGATCTAATTGAATGCGATTCTTACCCAGGCAAGTCTGTCAAAGCTATATGTTTCATTTTGAAGATGCCACAGAACAGAAGAGCCGTTTGGCAGAAGCAGAAATGATAAACCCGGCACGAGGACATCTGATATTTCAGTCTGTCTACATGAACCAGCTGCTCGCTGATTTGGATGAATCAGCAGAACATGACCTGCCTCAAGCCAAAGCCATGTTATATTGGATAAAACAAATGCAATTTCAAGACCCAAAAGGAATCAAGGTTTTTCCTCAGCGTATTAGCAACGTATCACTGTACCTGAAACCAGAAACCTTAAATTGGCAGTAGAATCCAATCCAAACCACACCATCACGCATACACATCACATCCAAACCACACCATCACGCATACACATCACATCCAAACCACAACATCTCTGGATAACACCTCCAAATTCCACCTTTGCTGACAAGCCACAACAAATTCAGACAAAGACTTTTTTAAACTGCAGTATATCTCCTTCAAATCCCACCATCTGCAAATCACACTACAACCCAATCTCATCACCCCTTAACAACACCTTCTACAGTATTCTAAAGCCATCACCAAACACCACATGCAAATCCAGATGTAACTTTCTAATCATATAATCTCCAAATCCCACCATTTACCATCTGCATTCCAAATCACATCATAAGGGTGAAATAGGCATCGCCGACCTTGATTGCACCATAGGCTTTAAACTGCAACTATAATAGAATAATGGCAATTACCAAACCAGTAAAGTTACTGAAGAGACCAGTTGAATCTTCATTCATAAATACTTCAGTTAAATTGTAGCTGTTTGTAAACATCATTATGCATTTTAACATGAAGATCTACAACAGATATGCACACACATACACCCACTCGTACTTCATTTCTGCTTTATTTAGAATTGAAATGAACAAACTGGGGCAGAAGATGGCATGACTCCTAGTGAAAAAAGTAAACAATTCAATCAGATTGTTTCCGTGGGGTAAATGTGACACTTAGCTTTACCCTTGGTACGGCTAGTGAAACAAAGTCAATAATGCACATAATAACTTAAGTCTCTTAAAAATACCATCAAATAAATATAAATAAATATACAGTTCAGTCAGATCCCCCCCAAAACAAACAGCAATACTAAAATGCCACTTCCAATCTCTGGTATAGTACAAATCCACCATGCGATATCAAGAGACAGAGAAAGAGAGCGAGACAGAGAGAGGACGTTCTTTAAATGGAGCTGATGCCAAGTTGATCCAGAGAGAAAGGGAGATAAAACTTGGCTCGTACAGGGTGTCCTTGACCTGTGGGCAGTCTTGACCCATAAGTCCTGTGTTTCTTCCAGGCTTGGCACTGTCCCAATTCCCTTGCTCCTGAACCGTCCCCTGCTTGATTGCTCCTGCATTTGTGGGCGGTGTGGGGAGAACGGGGCCACTCTCTGACTAAGTAAATCTAGCCCCACACTAAGGATTATGGAAGCCAGTCCACTGGCTGGCTGCATCTGAGGGTCCTAGGAGGTAGTGGCACTGTTAAATTTATCCAGAATGGTGACGTTGAATCTCTGAAAGAGCCACTGCTGCGTTGCCGACTCAGGATTGCATTTGTTCATGAATATCCTCTTATCACTCGGACTGCAGTCCATACAACCACTGCTCACTGGGTGGTACAGAGACTTATCCTGCAAACAAGAAAGAGATAGAGAGAAATTAAATATGAGCATAAATAAAAAGTTCCAAGAACCAATCAGGATGCAAGATCGAATCATGTGGCTTCAAGTATTCTCAACTTGCCACTGCTCTGAGGTACTGGTATTTTGTAAACAACGGGTGTTGTTGATCAGTGAGACTAAACTACCGTACCTAATTTGAAGTGTTTTATAACACTTCAATACTACAATACTTTTAAGCACTTTAATATTATTTGTTTTATTTCATGTTTGCACACACACACACACACACACACACACTGGGTGAGGGGGCCGCCATATTGAATCAAGGGCAAGTTTTTTGAATGCTAAGGTGCTTATGTAGCAATTCAGAGAAAACCAGTAATATCTCTTACGGTTGAAAAGAGAAATTTCAAAAAATGTTGTTGTTTATCACAAGTAACTGAAGATAGATTTGATGATTCTGATGTCATAGCCACACTCAAAGACAGGTTCAGGTTCTTAAATACTCAGACCAGTCCGTCTAGCACCAACCACAATGCTTAGTACAAAGTTACTTAAATTAGTAAAAATTAGTAAAAAAATCTGATGCTTGGTTTAAATGTCAGCAGGTCAGCAGCATTGATTGGCTTATTCGATATTTGGGATAATGAGCAGTTAATTTGGTGTACCTAATAAAGTGGCAGCTGAGCGTAATGTATATATTAACATTAAAAATAGTAGTTCATTCATTGACTTATCCACTTTAACCTGTTCAGGTTTGCTGAGCAAAATGGTGCCAAGACGGGTGCAGGGCAGGAACAACCCAAGAGCCACCAATTAACCTAACACACATGTATTTGGAATAGATGTGGGCACAGTAGGGGCACACAGGATCGAACCAGGGATCTCCCTTCTGTGAGGAGACAATGTTAACCCCTATTAAAAATGACAACATTAAAAGACAAACACTGTTACTGTATTATCTGCACTTTTTGTTTTAATTTTAAAATCAAACAACCTTACTATAAATCTTTGTATATACTGAGAAGCTAAAGTAGAGAGAGAAGGTGAGGTAGGAAGGGAAAACACCTCAGGGCACTCATTCTGCCTCTCTGTTCTTTTCCATTTCATTTATTGCTCAGTGTGGATGATGGTACCCCAGCCCCAACATTCACCTTCATGCCTTTTCAAGTGTATGCTGCCTTTGTCCTTTGCCGTCACTGACCTCTCCCACACTAATGGCCATTACTCTCACCCTTGATGCCCCAGACTGAGGAAATAGCTGTGTTTTCGCGTATATTAACTTTCTTGGAGCTCTGAGGAACTTGAGCACTGCCTCCATCAGTTATGGTGAGCTGTAATGTGTGCTCAGAGGAGAGAGGAAGCCTGAATGGGGTTTGTGGTAATAAAACATTTACCTGCTCCTGCTTGAACCTCGCAGCCATGCCACAAAGAGCAAAGAGTATTTCTGAGGAAGGAAACTCATATTTTCACAAGAGACACTTTAGAGTCAATTAATGTGACCGAGTAAATCACGAGTGCACAATATTTAATCTCTTCGATATGTTACTCCAGGTGAGGTCATAAAAATGGTGCGGCATTATCTAACTCATATATATTGTATACGATTCAATACGGTTTATATTGGAATTTGTGTATTGAATTTTGCTGATAGTACATTACTGGACAGCTTAGTATTGACTGGGTCTTCATTAAATATGTTCCATATTTTAGTTATTATATTTCTGCTATATATTATTCTTAATATATATTCGTTCTATGAAATGTATGACCATCAAAAATGTAGGATTATTTGCCATGCATTCCTGGTCTGCTTATGCTATGACAAACCCAGCTCCCCTGGACTGTGAGTAACATATGCTGGGTGTACTCACACTAGGCTATCTGTACCATGCCTGAGGACAATTGACCCCGAAAGTGCTGTTGATTTGACTTTGTACTGCGCCCGGGCATGGTACACTCAGATGCTCAGATCCACTTGAAGTGGTGTGATTGTTATCTTTGCTTGAGCACAGAATACAATGTGTAGGATGCCTCCCTAAAAATCTCACTGTGAGTGCAGTGTGAATAGCCAAAATATAATAGATCTATAAGGTTCATGAGAGGGCTGTGTGTTAACACACCCAAAAATACTTCAAAAAGCCACAAAGTACAATCATGAAGTTGTGATTTTGTGTGTGTGAAACTGTGTTGTACAAGGAATCAAGGTACTGAAGGGCCACCGACAATGCAGGATATGAATGAACGGACAAGTTCAAATCCAATGAGGGAGAGTGGTACACGACGCTTGGACAGGGAGGAGGTGCAGTTGAAGCTGAACACCTTGCCAGAGGTGGTATACTAACCCGGGAAGCTCAGCATTTGGGATTCAATTGCCAATGGAGATTCATTAATTAATTCATTTTCTTAACCGCTTAATCCTGACCAAGGCAGCAGCACAGGGCACAAGACAGGGGCAACCCTAGACAGGGCTCTAGTCCATTGAAGAGCAGATGTACTCATACAATCATACACACACTCACACTAAGAGCTCCTCCAGGTCTAGGGGCAGCTCAAGCAGACCACTGGCGACAGGCATCCCTTGTTTCTTGTCATGACTCCATTAAATTACGTCTGGTCACAAATATAACCCTGGTTCTGTAGTTCGGTATTAAATATCTGACTTGACAGTTACTCAAGATAGTATTTGTATTCGTACAGTACTTTGCATCCACGTTACCATGGTGACAACTGTAGATAAATGTTTTGACCAGGCCCATTTCACGCTCCACTATTACCTTCGCCACACATCGCTGAATTAGGGCTCGTTAATGTTCAACTAAACCAATTAATTACTCAGAGAAAAATTATTGAAAGTGACAACAACTTGGAAAGATAATGTTCCTAACATGTAACCATAGAAACAATAATGATATTTGAATCGTAGCCTATTATTGGGTGTGTTAATTGAATTACAATGAATTTACCTTTGTCTTATCATTCCATTATAAATAAGAAATGTTTTAAAGCTCTAATTTTTTATTGGTTGTAAACAGGCATAATGTAAACAAGATAAGTACACAAGAGTGTCCACATATCAGAAACCAACAGACTTTGTGGCAAAACATAGCAGTACATAAATAACCTCTCACCCTCTCTTATGGACTCTTCTGTTTAACTGACCCCACAGGCACCCAGTGAGGCTTATATCGCGGAACTGGGATGGGAAACTGTCTTGGAATCGGTTTGAACATTTTGGAAGAAAATCTTGCTGGAGGATTTAGCCAGCACCCAACTATAGTTTCTTGAATATATAGTTTTTTAGCTTCTACGGTCTGTTTTATACATTAATCCTGTGAGTAGGGGCAACAGAAAGGCAAATGTCTGATGTCAAATGTCTTGGCTCCTAAGTGTTGGACTGAACTTTCTCTTAATGTTCGAACAGCGGAGTCTCTGGCTATCTTCAAATGACGTTTGAAGACCCATTTATTCTGCACTTACCTCAATTAATCCCCCCGCCCATGTGTTTCTAGTGTTAAAAAAACACTCAGTACACCCTTTACAGTTTCAGAAGTGTATTCTTGTTTAGATTCCTGATTATTAAGAATGGATTGTGTTACTGATATCGTAAAGCACTTTTGTAAGTCGCTCTGGATAAGGGTGTTTGCTAAACACTGTAAATGTAAATGTAAATGATGCATTTTTTTCCTCAATGAGCTGGCTAGGTTTTAAAGCCATGTTTGTGCAGAGATGCAATGTTGATAAAATATGTTAAAAGCAACAAATTCTGTAAGACATAAAAATGTAAAACACATAATGCATGTACCTTGTGATAATTCCACTGAAAAGGTGATTTGCCTATTTAGTTGGACTGTCTTTAAAAAGACATTGCCGTTTTAAATGAATTACTATTTTTTAAATAAATGTTAGTTAAATTTGGAAGCAAAATATGTGTAATGTGTGTGTCACAGGTCTCAAGGTCCTCCAATCTGGGCTCTCCTCCCTTAGGCACAGCCAATATTGACTGTGCAATGTGTCTCAGCCAACTGGAAACCACTGCTGACACACAAATTGTGGGCTGTTTCTGTGGGAGATTTCTATATAGGAAAAAAATGTTGTTCAAACAAGCCTTGACTGTTTACTGTCAAAGCACTGTTTAGTATTACCCGAGGGAGAAAGTTACGATATGACAAAAAAGATTCATTCACAGCCTATGTTTTCACAGTGAAAACGATAGGAAAACAAAAAAAAAAGCATTTGAAATAAAACACTGTGGCCCTTTTCATGAACGAATACAAACTAAATGATAATGTTAATGTTACAGACTGATAAATCGAAGCAGGGGTGGCACTGGTGGGACTTATGGGGCGTGAGCCACTACTACTTGTATCAAAGCCCTAAATCTTTTTATTTACACGTTTATTTAATCTGAGCATTATAACGCATGCTTTCTTACTAAATACATTCTCCTTTTAATGTTTGTATCCTTTACTTGTGGGTACAGGCTGTAAACTACAGTGCCCCTCAAAGTCTGCTCTTTGGTCATGTCATCAATGGTCATCAAGGTCACTTTTTCCACCTACATGCCCTCAGCGCAATCTAACTTCCAGCCTGTAAAGTGGCTCTATCAGTAAAGTGGACATAATGGGCATCACAAAATACAATTTGTTTTTACAATACAATACAAAAATTGTCAAGAAATGCTGTTTCAAGTAAATACAGTTTAAACCGCTAGCAGTATTTAAAGCAACAGAGCAATATAGCTGCATAGCAAACATTATTAGACTAATGTCAGTTTGCTAGCCAGCTAGCTACATATGTTAATAAACTTGAGTGGGAATTTATTTTGATGTTTCATGTTTAGTTGTGAGTGTTGTTTGAGATTGATAAGCAATGTGCAGCCCATTATCTTTTGGATATTTGTTTTACATTTGTACAGATTGTTCAAATTTGGGATTGCAGTTCAAAATGTTTGTGTTAGGGGTTTAGGTCTATTATCCTAGTGTGTGAAGTAGTGACTGGTGAAGCTGCCTTATACATGTGTGTTTTATCAGTACATATTAGAGGGTGTTACCCTGCGGTAGCTCCAGTGCTGGTTGCCCCTCATCCCGTGGCAGTCGTAGAGTGTGACAGCGCTGCTCTGAGAGATGGCATCAAAACATAATTTCCTGGTGTGTAGAGGATCTCCTGGTCTGATATCTTCTCTCCAGCCAAATGTGAAGATCTTGAAAGAACAATAAAATATAGATGCCGCTCACATTTATAATGCAGGGCAGCAATGCGGTTTTACCTGTGTGTGAGGGCCAATCACAAGTATACTGCTCACAAAAAATAGTGGATATTTCAAAATTGAATATGAAGCAATTAAAAAAAAGAAGCATTTGATTAAATTTTTTAAACAAGATCATCAGGAAAGCAAATGAAAAGTCAAAGAAAGTTGTTGGATTATGCAAATGAGATGCAAACTCATTTATGGTGATTGAGTAGCAAGTGATCATGGGAGCGGAAGCATGTCAAACTGGACGAGAGCAGTAGTGCCTGTAGTGCCATTGACAGTTCAGTGGGGCGTATGGTCACCCAAGACTGCCAAAATACACTGACAGTGATGGGGCATGGACAGGATCAGATTTTCCAGCAGTTCTTGTGGGATCCTCTTCATATTTATTTTGAAATATCACTTAATTTGTGGGGATATCCTAAGTGATATGTGAAGTAATGTTGTCCAAATGGATATTATGTGACAACTGTATTTCGGGGAAACCATATAAGCAGTCTATTCAGTGTACTATATAACTGCTATATTAGTTTTATTTGCATTTATTCATACAACTAATTACTGCATTACTCAAAGTTTTTGAGTTTAAAGCTATCCGCAACACATGTTGATCATTCTTTTTTTTTTTTTTCTGTAAATAAGTATAATACATTTAGCATAATTATCACAGTAAGCATGACTTTATTTGAAAAATGTTGTATCACGTTTACCTTGGATTGATTGTAGTATAAATAGCTGGTCCTGCTGCCAGAGATCCGCTACCTTACAGTGTTTGTATCCAACTTAAATTGACAATTATGTGGGTTTTATTTGAAACACATCAGTATTTAGAGTCACCAATAATGGCTTGGCTCCTCCAGTCTTCATACTACTAGTTCAGGACCTAAACCTTGAATCTAACACCCTTCTAATCAACATATATCCTCCAGTTCATTATATCACAGCCAGAACTAAAGAGCTGTGGAATTAGCTGATTTAAAATAGGGCCTTGTTATTGAATCCCACTCTGAATGACAGTTTGAAACTCCTCAGTAAGGATCTGTCCTAATGAGCTGCTCCTATCACTGGCTTGCTTGCTGGAAAAGCCCCTTTTCAGCTCTGCATCGCTAAAGCCTTGGCTCTAATTAGGTGTTTTGTGATGGATGGCTCCTCGGAATAAATGATGCTGTGTCACCTGCTCATGTGCCCAGGTTCTCTCGGCTCCCTCCTTTAGACAGGCATCCAGACGGAGCTCTGTTCCTGTTGAGCCGTGTTTGGAGTCGATGCACAACCCAGATGCAGCGTTGCGGATCTAAACACACATACAAAAGCTTGATGGAGATCAATAGGGAAACTCTTTGTCTGTCCATCACATTTATTAGGGTGTGCTGTACAGAATGCTAATATAAACAAAGTTTCTTTTGCTTTATTTCATACTTTATATAAAACAACACATTTGCATAAATAAAGTTTGTTCCATAACTACATATTAATGGTGTTTCTGGAGTTTAGTTTCCAACACTAAGCAATAATGCATTTATAGGTTAAGAAAATTACACCAGTTTTGTTGATTTTTGTCAGTGTAGGTGACAAAGGACACCAACTAGTTTAAACAGAAACCTAGTTCCACAATTTCAATATACATTTTATCATAGATCTGTAAATAAAATCAAAGCCTGATTAAGTACATGTTATTAAATTGCTCTTCTTCTAATCTACCTATTATGAAGTCATGCATATACTCTAAATCACTTAATCACACAACCCAATGTTAATAATTCTTAAACAGGGCTAATTACTTGTAAGCATAAAGCATATGATTTAACTGGCAGCACAGGGTGCAAGTCAGGACCAAGCCTAAGCAGGGCACCAGTCCCCCTGCACACACACACTGGGACTCCTTAGATATGCCAGTTTACACTTACATTAAGCCATTTAGCAGAAGCATTATAATATTAACGTATAAACACACCAGTGCTCACAGTGCAACACTTAATAGAGTAGCGTTCAAAGTAGTTTAACTATATTAATGAACAAGATTTACATTGTCTTAACTATAAGTCCTCTTTTTTTGCCATTTTCAAAGCTCGCTGCCCTTGAGCTCTCCTGACACATGACTGCTCCGTATATGACTGATGATCAAATTATTCCAGTTATCATCCAAAAAAAATAGCTGTTTGGAAAGGAGGTAGATATGTACCATTTTATTACAATTTGTATAGCAATATTACTTATTCTCACTTCATTTTACATAGAAAAATGCATTTGGATTTGGAGAACTGATTTGGAAAAATGCATTTGGATTTGGGCATGTTCTCCAATATGTAACACCGGATCCAGTTCCAGCAGAAAACAGCTCAAATAAAGCACTGCACTGTTGCATAAGTTGAACATGACTGGTCAAAAGGTTTTTCAATGACTAGCTGTGAAACCCCTAGCATACATATTGTAGAAAGCGTAACTTTATTTCAAACTTTGTCTTACACTTATATGATTGATTGTTTAATCCCTTGCATAAATGGCTAGTCCTGCTCTTGGAGATCATCCACCCTACAACTGAAAGAATCTAAAATCCTAGAAATTGAAAGTTAAGGGCCTTGCTCAAGGGCCCAACAGTAGCAGCTTGGCAGAAGTGTGAATGTGGTGCTTGCAGCAGATCCTTGTAAGAAAGGCACAATCGATATATGCCCATCGCCCTTAAGTGTTTACGTTCAGTTCCACATGCTGTCGGAAAGATTCACTCAATCATCAACTGAAAGGACATTTCATAGTGCAAGTTTCAGCAAAATTAAAGAATGCTGCTTTGGTGCTTGTGCTACCTATGGACTATAATACTATACTTTCTTCGGTGACTGAGTACATTTTTGATGAGAAGAGTAAAACAAATTTTTTTTTCATAACTGAAATAGCTTTAAGGCACTTTAAAAATATTTTCCGACAGAAATCGTTTACAGTAAATTTACAAAGGCGGTGAGTGTCAGGTTAATTTGGGTGACACCGAGCATCTACCTGTCAGTAATGTTTTATTACAGTTTAAATTGCCTCTGAATTAATGTCCCTTTCAAAGAAAGCATCTAAAAGGAAGCATGAGTGCTCCTGCTGACACAAGACACAGAGAAGTGCACCCCATCTAGGCTGTGTCACATTTCAGAATAAACACTGCTAATGGAAAACAAACTGAATCAGACACAAGCAAACAACAGTTCATAGACAATTTTGCTTGGGTTTAGTACTAAAAGGTCCGGCATGGAAAAACAAGCAAACAAAAAAAGCTCTAATCAGCACTGATGAGTGATCCATTCAGAAATGGTGACTAATCAATTATATTAGAAACAGCCAAGTAACATAGCAAATCTATAAGCAGAGGTATTAGTTTAAGAGTGGAAGTCCATCAACCTTACTGGCTTCATTTGCTTGTAAGGTCATGTTTGGTCTAGAGATGAGTTGTAACTCAGTTGATGGGTTAAGAGACACCCCTCAAACCTGTATATTCTCTCTAACCTATGACTGGATAAACTGGTTCACTTTTACTGAGTCTCTCTTTCATCCGGTTGTTTCGTTTAGCTTGTAATACAGTCCAGCAGTGCATTTTTGCTGTGACTATGGTGATATCTTGTAAATGCCCATTTTGGTCACAGAACATAATGTGGTAATTAAAGGGAATTGTTAGGGTTCCTACCTTCCCCCGGTGCCTTTGGCCGTCCTCGCCGGTCGCCATTACAGAGCCATCGGTGGGACGGCCTTATGTCCACTATCTTAATTATGTCCAGATCCTGAACAGCTGCTTCACGTCCTATAAAGGTGTGGTTTTTAGCGCTGTTCGGGGCTAGGTCATCACCAATCAGACGGGATTCCATCGCCGTTCGGTTCGCGTGTCTGACCACCGGCGCCCTTGCGCCCTACCGCGTTCCCTAGAGATAGTGGTAAAGTTCGGGGGCTATTTTAGGGCCGAGGGACTGGTATGGGCGGGTAAACCCTGAGGTATTTAACTTGTTAGGGACACTTTGAGGGTTTTCCCGTTCCGTACTCGTGCGGTCACCGCGCGTTTAGAATTAAACGCTCTTCAGTCGTCGGTTCCTACCTAGCCTCACTTCAGCCGGATGTTTATTCTAAATAGGACACTTCCGGTCTGACTTCTTCGTTTTAGAGCTCACGCTCGCCTTTTCTGGCACTTTGGCGCTCCTCGCGATTTATTCTTGTTTGCGCTCCTCGCGTATTTGGGTTTATTTTCACCATCACCTCCGTGCCTCGCTATTTAATATTCGTCCCAAACCAGCATCCTCACTGCGCTTTTGCCACGTTTGCCCACAGTGTTGAAAAGACTCTGCCGCCTTTGTCCCCAGCAGCTGATGGCACCCGCGACTCGCGGCTGGTATTGGCGGACCCTCGGACTCGCGGCTCGTGAAGCTCGCATCTAGGGTCCGCGGCCGGATGAATCGCCTCCATCGACCCCATATCCCGCCGTAAAGGGCAACCCCCAGTGGTCATCGTGGTTTATTGCACATTGCTTCTTTTAGCATGCAATTGAGCGGCACGCCGTTTTTACCTTTTTAGTTTTCATGCGTTACAGAGCCTTTTGCTCCGTTTTCCCCATTTCAGTTTGGTTATATATTATTTCTCCATTATTATTATACGATGTGGGATATACGTCCAACTAATTAAAAGCACCACCACTGCTCGAAACAGGAATATCTGTAATGGTATAAACAAATGGTATACCTTTACGTTAGGCTGTTGAAAAAAAAAGATTGAATCACTGTACTGACGTGTATTTAGGCTTATATGCCTAAATAATATATAAACTAAGATTGCTCAGCAGTCGAACATGTTAGCCCACTACTTCTCGGACAGGTATCAAATAAAGACTTGACGACATTGGATATAATATATTGTTCTCGCATCTGACCTCCTGTACTCAGCAGAAGAATGACACAACTGACACGCTGTCTCTATCTTTCAGTCTATCTCTGACTTTTCAGTGTGGCTGCATTATTGTGTCACAGCTCAGGCATGGCAAAAGATGACCTGTCTGGTTGAAGTGATGCAAAATCCTTAAGTTAAATCATTCTACAAATTTAGCACTGATAAATTTCAACCCTATCTAGACAATTAGCCATCATTTTGAGTGCCAGGACTCCTATTAAATGTGCTGTGAAATTAATTACATTTAAAACTGATTATTCACCATCTTTGCCATGTTTAAAAGAGGCCAGGAAGACAAAAAAAAGCTGTTGTCCTTAAACGTAATTAATTATGATATGATGCCTGTAAAGCACATCTATTAGTGGTGATTAAAACATACTTATTAGAAGAGAAGGAAGGAAAACATGGTCGGAGCCTAGAGCATGGTGAGAACAGTCAGTAATGCTGCAGCCCCTCTCCAATCCAGATACGGTTTTATACAGGTAATATCACGGTGAGTAATGAACTTGCCAAATAGCCTGTCAGCCTGAATTACTAGCAGCAGCACAAAGGGACACGGAGCATCTGTGTATTTACAGTCTGGGATTCAGTGATCAAAACTGAGCTACCATATTTTGGATGTCAGTGAACATTAAAGATCACATCTGTAAGAAACTGAACTCATGCCACATGCCTGTTAAAAATTATAAAAAAAAAAAATGTATACATGCTTTTTAATATGGCTTTCAACTGTCCTGCTCACAAAAATTAGGGGAAATTTCATTATGGTAGATTTCCTTTTGAAGTATTCCCTAATTTTTTGCAACAGTATAGTTCTGCCAGTGGTTTATGATAAAGAGTGCCTTTGACACTGTGTTCTGTAACCCACCTCTCCCCAAGCAGCGGGTAAGGGCTCTACAGGAGGGTAGTATTTGGGCAGGTCCCACGCCACCGTGTTCATGTACCATTTGAAGTCTTTACACTTGAGGTGCTTGCGTAGCTCTTTTTGTGCGGTCAGGTCTCCCGTGGATAGATGTCGATACTCTGGCCTACGCTGGTAAATGTATTCAGTGTACTCATCCATCCATGTCTCTGCCACTCGCTTCAGATTCTGCAAAACAGAAAAAAGAGTAAGAGTACAGAGAAGAGGAGAAGGAGATAAAGACTAAGTGGCAGAAATACAATGGAAGTTTGTTTATGCTAGCACTGTTTCATATTGTATTGTTTCATCAATACAAACAGTCAGGCCCAAAAAACAAACCAAAATGAATTGGAATTGAGTGAGTGTAGAGAGACGCAGTGAGGTAATAACCATTAGTAACTTTGTCTGATTATTTTTATCTGTGTTTATCTTAAACGGAGGACAATTATTTTACATGAATAGCAAATAAAGAAACACAGATACGCGACCACAGAACAGAGCGTAATTGGAGGAAGCATACAGAAAACCAGAAAAAGTTGGAGCAGTATGGAGAAAACAAAAACTTACTTGACTTTTATTTTATTGCAGACAATATGAACCCAGTATATTTGTTACTAAACATTCTTTCAGGGCTGCAACACATTTAAAACATTGGCACAGGGGAATTTAGGGCTAGTAATACGCTGCAATAATGCAATTTCAAACATGTGACGTCAACAGGTGATTTTAATCATGATTTGCTGTATTCAAGAACGTTTTTGGGAAGCAAAGATGGGCAGGTTAGAAATAGGAATGCTCTACCATTCATGGCTAATACTGGCCTCCAACTGTTCAATCGTCTTGGGCCTTTTTTGTCGCACCTTCCTCTTTATGATGCGCCAAATGTTCTCTATAGGTGAAAG
>JAVSBV010000097.1:358279-370257 GCA_033117975.1 Parotocinclus spilosoma
AAATAAGGAAATTTCTAAGTGACCCCAAACTTTTGAACGGTAGTGTATATATATATATATATATATATATATATATACACACACACACACACACACACACACACACACACATATATACATATACATATACATATATATATATCAGTAGGTCCAGGGTTTCAATTTTAGCACAGCCAATCCTGCTTAAAAAAACAAAAACAAAAAGAGTGCCATTTGCTTGTCGTAGCTCTTAAAAATTAAACTCCATTTTCTCTGGTTTTACAACATTTAATCTAACAACACAAATATAACTATTTAAAAAAATATATAGCTTTTGCAATAACTCACCAGAAGAATGTATATATGTAATAAACAACTAACGTCTAAAATAAATGAATGAACAGGATGGTAAAATGAAATTGACTTTCTCAGTTATAGTTATAATATAACTTACTTTTTTTTGCCGTTGCATGATTGTCAGAAGATGATCCAGTTTCCTATTAAAGTGGGAATGTCAGGATATGAATGTGAACAGAGTGAAAATCTGTAAACATGATTGACTATATATTTTAATATTATATAATAAAATATTGTGGATTTCTGGTGAAAAAATATGTAATGCATAGATGGGATATGGAGTGACAACAATGCAAACAAATTAATATTACATTTTAATTCGATTTCATTTCATTTGATATATTTTACATCAGGTTTAATGTTAGAGGAGCGCTAACAAATGCTGTTTTTAGTATTCGGAGTAGTTTGTAGGACTATTTAAAGTAATGTTTTCCTTGCATTTTGCTGGACGAACTGTGCAGGACATCTGGCTTTAGACCGTCCTGGGAACAGAAATGGCACAAAATCGGTTGTTGTCAGTTCGATGTTGAACCAAAGTTTTTTTTTATGCTGGTCTGGTGATTTTTTTGTTGTTGTTCCTTCTGGTTAAAAAGTGCTGGATGAAAACACACCAGTGTCCAAAATGCAACATATGCTTGCCTGTTTTTTTTATTTTTTGTAACCTTGAGAAATCCCCTTAACACACAATTTTGGATTTGACATTATAAGATCATATTAGTTATCAGTAACTCATGATGTTTTTCTTTATGTTTTATCCCTGTTGGTTCTTACATTGCAGGGTTATGTGGTTGTGTGTGGGTTGCTGTTGCAATTCCAAGGGTTGATCCTCTGATCACAGATATTTCCCTCAAACACAGGTACTGTGATGCCTGACCTGGCCTTGCCTTGCTTTGCTTTTGCCTCATTTCCAATAGACGACATACAGTACATATAGTACAGAGCTTTGTGGTCAACATGTGGGGAAAACTTGTCATAAAGACAAGACCTATACAGGAGTAATTTGCTAACTGGCCTACAAACAGCTTTGGCTTCACCCTAATTAATCACTAAGAACTCACTATTGCCAATGGTTTCACAAAAGTGATCTCCTATGGTCCACACATTTGGTCAAGAAGCATGCGTAGTACTCAATGCGTCACTGTAGATTTGTCATTTGTTTTACCGGTAACAAGCCTGAATGAAACCTGAACAGAACAGAAGGTCAGATAGGTCATACTGCAAGTTCAGGATTGAATCTTCCTCATTTCCTCAGTTACATCTAGTTTTCGCTAAATTATGGCATCATCATAAAGTTGCGTCTGAAAAGGGTGACTCCCATGTTGCAGGATGAGTGGCTGTTACTAGTCTAAACATTCTGAAAAGCAGGATAACAAGAAAATCTTCTGCAGTGGCTCAATGTCCTGTAGGTCTGGGTTTCCTGATGTAAAGCATAACGTTTGAAGCACAAGTCGGCGTAAACCAGAACAGATTGCTTGGCAGCTACGAGGGGGAAGTAGGTGACATGTTGGCACCATTATTATTGGTATCAACTGTAAGGTCTACTTCCTCTTGACGACAGCAGGGTAATTACACAACAGCTAGAAGTGAGAAAGTCAAAACAAAGCCGCAGGAACAGTAGGGCAACTTGAAAAAGAAGATATACTGCTCACAAAAATTCTCCTAAGACTTCAGAAATTTTGAAATATCCCCCAATTTTTGTGAGCGCTCTATTTAGGTAGGTCATCAATTGGGCCAACTCTCATTTAGGGGGCAAAGTAAGTATGCAGAGCAGCTAAGGAAATAACCTTGTGTCGTAACAACGCTGAGTATCAGGTCTTTTTGTCTCATCCATCTTATATGCTAAGTACTAAGCAGCACAAAGTGAAAGCGTTTGTCAGGAAGTGGGGGGGGGTGGTCCAACTTAAAAGGTCACATTGTGAAGGTGGTTAAGTGTAAAAGGAAAAAAAAAAAGATTAAAAAGATCAGCTAGTATTGCAGAAGTGACATCTATCAAGACTCAAGTGTGGCTAATTAGTTGGTTTGTTTTTGGATTGGGAAAACACAAGGATCTCACAAAATCATTTGGCCAAAATTTCTCAACTGCTGAAACTGAATATCATTGCTCAGTTCACATCCCCTGTTCCGATAATAGGAGGAAATTCATGACTTCAGTGACTGGCAAAACAAAACCATTTCTCTTTGGTTAGCTTACTGGTTTTAGTCTGTAGCTTTCTTGTTAGTTTCACCCAATTCCAAAAAGCCCGTTGACTTTGAAGCTAGCAAAGAATCTTGGTTCGCAGGGTTACAATTACAGGGTTTTACAGTGACACTGCTGGGGTTTGAACTTAAAACATTGGGAACAACAATCCAGAGCCTTAACCACTAAACCAGTACAGTCCAAAATGTCAACTCTGACAATTGTGACTCAGCAGTTGGGAGTGCTAATGGGGAGGCTGTAAGCCCACATCCCAGCTCTGTTAAACAGCTAGTCTTGAACCTTTTAACAAAGCCCAGGTGCTCAGTTTAATAGTAAGTCACCTATAAATTTTACTATACGCAACACATATGACCACTTTATTACCCACACCTCTAGTTCGACATTTAGACATGGCCAGAATTGGGGAAAAAAAAGATGATTTGGGGTCTTTGAACGTGCCATAATGGTCTGAGTATTTCAAAATTTGCTGATCTACTTGGATTTGCACACACAGCCAAATCCAGTGTTACAGAGAACCGTCGGTATCCGAGCAGCAGCTCTCTGGGTTAAAATGCCTTGCTGATGCCAGAGGTCTGAGGAGAACTTTCAGACTGGTTCAAGCTGATATAGAGGCAACAGTCACTCAAAGAACCACTCACTGCTACTAAGGTATATAGAAAAGCATCTCTGACTGCACACCATGCCTCAAACATTGAAGCACATGGGCTTCATCAGCCGAAGGCCACATGAGGTGCATTCCCGTCAACTCAGAACAGGCAACTGAGGTCCCAATTTGCACAGCCTTACTAAAAAAAAATGTTGCCTGGTCTGATGAGTGTTGATTTCTCCTGCGAGATTAAAAGGTTCGGGTCAGAATTTGGCATAAACAACATGGAGGTATGGATCCATTTTGCCTTGTATCAACAGTTCAGGCCTGTACTGGTGGAGTAACGGTGTGGGGGGATAGTTTCTTAACCCACTTTAGGCCAATTGAGCATCATTTAAATAACACAGCCTTCCTGAGCATTGTGCTGTCCATGTCCATTTCTTTGAGCAGTGTACCACCATCTGATGGCTACCTCCAGGATGATGAGTCATGTCACAAGACCATGTCAAAGTCAACGTGGACCAGAATCTCTGAGGAATGTTTCCAACACCTTGTTGAATTTATTCCACAGGGTTAAAGCAACCTGATCCCTCCCTTTTGAGTGACACATAATAGCAGTTAGGCTAACTTAAACCGTGAAGCTGTTATATAAGATTGAAATACAAGAGTCCACTAAGAAAGCTAGGTTACAAGTGATTTAACGAATGAATTAAAAGTAGCCTAAAGATAACTGGCTAATTAACTTAGCTAGGTGTTGGACACAAAAAAGTAGGCAGTATAAAGAAACATAGCTAGTTTGCAGTTGACTTTGTTTTTCTCCAGGTGAAACTGAACAGCACCACGTCTCACGTCCCTAGTTCTGATAAAGAGGCAAGTCATGCCTAAAATGACTGGCAAAACAAAGTCATTTCTCTTTGAGTAACATTCAGGATTTAGTCAAAGGCTCGCTTTACCAAAGACTAACTAATTTGCTTGATTTTGCTAGTGATGTGAATCTAAACAGTGACATCATCATATTAAATTCCCACAAGCACAACTCATCTGTGGAGACGAACTGAATTTTCGGCAATGTTCTGTCATTGGTGGAAAACGGAATAAAGTCAATACAAAGACAGATGGAGGTAGCAAGATCGGAACAAGCACAGCCAAATCTAGAACTTTCAGTTTCGTCCAGAGTTTTTCTGAGAACCGGAGACCTGCTAACAATACTAACCATTTATTTTTAAAGAGGTTGCTCCTGTACGATGGATTGGCACCCTATGAAGTTTGCATCGTCCATATTGCACGGTAATTATTTCCCCAAAATTAGGGGATACCTGATACTACCACTACTACTAATATCGCCCATAATGGAATATCCCCTCATTTTTGTAAGCAGTGAATATATGGACTCAGTTTAACCAATTAATCTGAGCAGTTTAGGGGAGGAGTTAATCAGTTTTAGCTGCTTTAGCCTTACTGAAATTAACAACAGGCACCAGACGAGCAAATTTGAGACGATTCCAAAACAAGGATAGGTGGAATCCATACAGATTTTGTGCCTCCTTCGCCGTTTTTTCACTAGTTTTGCAGTTAGCTAGGGTCAGTGTAATTACTAGTACCATGATGCTGTACCTGGACCCTCTAGAGGTTGCACAGGCAGTCCAAATCCTGTAGGATGAAACATTAATATGCATTATTGCCAGCAGGTTTGATGGGTCTGCCAGCAGTCTTAAGGGTATGGATGAGATTCCAGGAGACAGGCAGTTATTCCATGGGCACACAATACCCGGCCTCATGTGATGAGGGCATGTAGGCAGTTCTTTGATGATTTAGGAATTGATACCCTTTACTGTTTGACTACTAGGGAGTTAAATGCAATAAGGGAACATTAGTTTAACACTGCTGCTCTTGTAGTTCAGGTTAATAGCCAGTAGGCTCTGCATTTAAGCCCCAGGTTGGACTTGCAAATCCCATCTCGATTTGCAATGCAAAAAACCAACAACAAAACAAACAAAAAAAACAAAAAAAAAAGTTGGATGTCATTCTAATGGCTCAATCCTGGATTTCTGAAAGGACAGATTTCTCTGTGGTATTGCAAAACAATAAGAAAATCTATTTCAAACGTGATCAAGGAACACAGTGTCAGGATGAAGGTTTTCCCAAGTGTGTTTGCTTTTCGTTGCTCAACAAAGACACAATGTAGCCTTTCTATCATTAAACATTACTCATAAATATATATAAACAAACCGATGGCTGTTTATCAGAACTATCTGATCCACCCCTCTGAACAAGCCTCGACTTCTCGTCATAAAAAGCTCATTGCATTTCAAGGAAACTTCAGCATGCACCTTTATAGACAAAACTCATTCACAAGGTCTTGATCAGGGTTTGGCAACTTGCTGAACGTGTGCATTCAACGCCTGACTCAGCTATCTGAAACAAAAGTACAGCACAATATTACTCAACAGGTTAATCCAACAAATTTTCCCTTACATCATGCGGACCAACATCAAACCAAACGTACCTTTTTTCCCCACTTCCTGGAAAAGGATGCATCTGGTCCTGTGGAATCTTTTCTTTCCAGCATGACAAGGAAGTGCCCGGGCAGGGCCGGACACGCCAAACATTCTACGCCAAAAGTGCGGATGGGAATTCTTCTACGTACTCAGTAAACATGACAGTTCATTTTTTTTTAAACTCTTGACTACTCAAATAAATGCAAACCTGCTTCGAATGCAGGTGACTCAAAGGAATAAAGGAAGGTCACTATTGGACTGCTGGAAAACTGAGACGGATACATTTACAATATTAAATGGCTTAAAGAACATTTGTACCATGTTAAATGGTCCAACAACACAGTAGCTAGACTGCTCACAAAAATTGAAAGGATATTTCAAAATGAATATAAAGTGATTAAAAATAGAAGGATCTGATTTCATTTCATTAAACAAGATCATTAGAAAAGCAAATGAAAAGGCAAAGAAAGTTGTTGGGATTATGAAAATGATCAAACTCAATTATCGTGATTGAATAGCAAGTGACATATTCACGGGAATGAACAGAAACTTGTCAAACTCGACAAGAGTGCCCGATATTGACCCCTCACTAGAGTGTATGGTCACCCAAGAGTTCCAAAACACATACCGACAGCGATGGGGCATAAAGAGGGTTCTTGTGGGATTCTGAAATGTCTCCTAATTTGTCTGAGCAGTGTATTTTCCCAGGTCTTATGCACAGATTCACTCACTGATCACTTTATTAGGTACGTCTCCTGATTTCTACACTCATTTTATCAGATCCCTTTACTACATAGGTTCACTTTCCAGTTCTACAATTACAGACTGTAGTTCATGTGTTTTGTTACATACTTTGGACGTACATCTTACTCTGTTCACCAATGGTCAGGACCCCACAGATCAGGTACTAATCTGGTTTGTTTTAATTTTATTCTTAAATTTCATTTTATTATTGTTATTTTTTTTAATTCTGTAAAGCACTTTGAATTGCCTCGTGTATGAATGGTGCTATACAAATAAACTTGCCTTGCCTGGGTGGACCAATGACAGCACTCCAACGACACCGATGCGGTGGTGTTGTGTTAGTGTGAATTGTGCTGCAGTTTTAAACCACCCCAGGGTCACTGCTTGAAAAACAATCCACCAAGCAAAAATGTTTAGCAATGTGAGCACTGATGAAGAATTACAAGATGACTAATACAAACTGTGCAACAACAGATAAGTCTCTGGCTTTCCATCTATAAGGTGGAGCAGCCGGTATAATAGATTCATCTAATGGAGTAGACAGTCTAGCACAGCAAAACACGCACCAAACACAGGTCCACCACATCAGTGTCACTGCAATGGTTGGTTGATCCACCACGCAAACAGTCATCAAACAGTAGTGGTAGTCTTGTCCATTAGAAACGAGGAGGAGACTGGGGAGTTTTCTAAGTTAAAGACATTTTCTAAGTCAGCAAAAATTGTCAAATAAAACTTAGTGTGGTGTTTGGAAAGGGTTATGATCTTGAAAGATCCGATAGCAGATCAAAAGATGCACAGATCGGCCATAACATTAAAACCACTGACGGGTCCAATAAACAACATTTACAGTGCGATGCAGCATTCTCCTGGGAAACCTTGGGTCTTGCCATCCATGTTGATATTACTCTGACCAGCTACCTAAACAAGTACGCTGATTCACAAACACAGACTTCGCAAATGGCTACTCAAAAATACAATATATTCTCAGGGGATTTGGCAACTCTAGACTTAAATGCAAAACAGATACCAAGAACATTTTTGAGAGGCTCTGAAACAAAGTATATGCTCAATAAAATAATATTTTATTCTATAATTATTAAAGTCACATCCTTCTGTGAGATTACTGGTAGGAATCCAATTATTGCCTGAGTCAAGTAACCTTGAACTTCCCCATTATCTGGTTATCCTTAAGTTTTATGTGTGTAAGCCCAACCTGACAGAACTACCAACTACCAAGCTACTAGCTTGGTAAGAATATAGCACCTTTACACTTTACCAACTTAGAACTTTAGCAGTTAACACACATGAGAAAAGATACCAAACACTATATACAGTCTGAAATTGATCCTCCGAATGTCTGGCCCCCAGCCAATGATTGTTTATTAGTCATAAAATGAGTTTGGATAAAGGACTCAGATAAAAATTTGTCTTAAAAACCAAGGTAATTTTATCATGATCATATTATGGATCCAAAGAATTATAGTGATTTTTTTTCACCTACTTTGGGCCAATGGGATTTACCTTGGTCTACAGCACAGATGACCTTCACATAGAGATAGATAAAGACAGAGATAAATAAAGAGATAAATAAAGACACAGAGGTGCAGCCCTGCCATTCCACTGTATTCCATCTTTCAAAAAAGAAAGACAAGATTTTAATATTACTTAACAATATGTTAAAAAGTAGCCAGTCAGGCTTCAGTGTTAATACAATATACACTCTATAACAGATCGATAGTGTGAGTATTGTTCTTTTCTTTCAATTCGATTCTGAAAGTAGTCTGATACAAGCTGGCTACAGGTTCGGAAAAAATAAAAAACAGAAAAGAAAATCTAACACTTTACTGAACAGTTGGTAACTGGAACTGAAAAACCATAAAGAAAAACAAAACAAAAACGGTCAAGTATTTTCCATCTTCTTGCTGTGGACAAATGGCCATGGGGAGGCAGCTGATGTGCCCGAGTTCCATTCTCTACTCAGCTAACAGTAATGAAGTGCAGTGTCCCTTCTCTCGCTTCTCAACAACTTCAGCATTTTTTTTTACGTGCCTTCATCCAAATATGAGCATTTTGAACGAGAAGGCCAGCCGGAAATTTAAAATAAGAACGAAAGAGAAATTGTAGAGTGGAATTTTGTGGTTGTTTTTTTTTTCCTCTTTAAATACTGCAAAGCTGTGTGTTTGGCTTATTTTGAAAAACCACACAGCAACAAGGACAAGGCAAGGCATTGTGGGTAATGTAGGCCAGAGGAGCAGTTGTTGGAGCGTAGCAGCACTGGGAGCAGCAGTCATGTTGCTGTGAGGAGTGAACAGGGGGGAGCCAGGAGATGGGAGGATTGCTGACTGAATCGAGTCTCTTCAAGGCCGGTCTCCCCCCTGGTTAGTGGGCAGCAAATGTCGCCTTTTTCAAGCTGAAGTTGGACCAGTTGATGGACAGCCTCTGTCTCGTCTGTCGGGCAGAGTCCAAGCAGAACCTTAAGACAGAGCAAGAGGCAGTTTAATAGTGTAGACGTCAAAGTGAAACATTTCTTTTTACAATGCCTGAATCCTAAATCTCCAATTACAGGTGGCAGTGGCATGGAAAAACTCCCTAAACAATCTAAAAAAAGCAACCCTGGTAATACCCAAAAAGGGACCTAACCTCCATGTAAAGATAATAAAATTAAGCTAAACCTAACAAAATCGAAGAAAAGAAAATGTCGTCGCTGTAACGGAGAAAAAGTGAGACGAGCGCACCTTTTAAAGTATTCCACCTCACGCTCCGTCTCGTCCATATCAACGCTGTCCAGATCGATGTCTTTGGGCAGAAACACGTCATCTGGAAATATACAGAATTGAAACTTTTGGTGTTGACGAGGTAATCGCACAAAAAAGTGTGTTTCCTGTATAAAGCACTACAAAGTCACATGAGTAGATAACTTGCGCCAAAATATACAGATGAGTCATTAAAACCACTTACAAGAGAAGTGAAAAACATTGATAGTATGATGCTAAGAGCAATGTCCTGAAGTTCATATGGATGCTACTTTAGCCCATATGAGCCCACGTTAAACAATTATAGCAATCATATATACTATACATTCATGCAATAAGAACCAAGGAAAACAGAGCAGATGAATTATCTTCAGAAAGGACGGACAAGGTGTGTCATACAAGGACCTTAGGAGTAAAAAGAAAGGAGAAAGCTGCATCAGTACATGAGGTGCACACGTCACGTTGGGCTTTCGTGGGTTAACTTTCTCCAAGTGCCTAAACATTCAGAACGAGTGCACCCCTTAATGGGAATACCTAACCACAGAGTCCTCTTTTAGCAGAATGAAGAGCATCATGACCTGACAGATGTTCTGAATCCACTTTTACATATAAAGGGGTAAACACGCCTCTACACAGATGGCGCAAACTCAGTGGAGCAAAGCAGTACAAGTCCTATTATTTGTATCACATAGGTTTCTATTCAAAGGGGCTTTAAAACAGACAAAGATTAGACCCAAGAGAAAATACTTGGCTTATACCAATATTTAACCGTATAAGCTATTTTTAGCACTGTAGTTACCCAAGGAGTACAGGCTTAAGAGCCCTGCTGGGACTTGAACCTTCAACCTGGTGACCTATTGTTCGTGGAATGGTGTCAAAACATCTGTCCCTTATTACTGAGATAACAAACGAGATGACTGATGACTTGAGGAGGACAGGCAGTGATGACTGGTGTTCCATTCCAACAATTCATAAGTTAAATGCATCATGAACCGATGAGTTTAATATAATCTATACTGTATCATAGCGGAACGTCTTACACATTAACTTACATTTGGCCAAAAATCATAAAGACAAAGCTTCTTTGATAATAATGTGCTGAGAAATCTCCTGTAATTGACTGAATCACTGTGTACAGAATCCCAAATTAAGTGTCAGTTATAATGAGTCACATTAAGTTTCATTAAAGTTTTCATTAAGTTTAACCTAGTGTGCTAATTACCAAGGAAACCACGTGAGACGAGGCAATTTTTGTAGAAGAACAGGTGGTTCCGAGGTGGTCGACAACCAAGGTACCATAAAAGTATGATACTTTATCTAGTGATTTATGACTGGCCATTATTTTTTCTGATCTATTGCATTGCTCAGAAAAGTTCATAATGTGTGTGAGAATTGTTGTGCGTTTTCTACTAAAATGATGGAATTGCACTACATTAAAGACACTCACCTATAGAATTATTCATCCTGTCTGCCTTTTTTTTCTTGTTCTTTTTGGCCTTGCTTTTGGTTTGGGGAGACTCCGCTGACCCGGTTTTACCATTCTGCTCCACCACAGGAGACTCCCTGACAGGCGAGTTCCTCTCCTCCTTTAGGCCATTCTGATGCTTCTTCCCAGCTGCCCTCTCTTCGTTCTTAGCTTCAGTGAGATGCTCCTCAGCAAGCTTGACCTTGGGTACAGGTTCATGTTGTGACGTAACTCCATTACTCGATTTTAAGGTAGGTTCCGGTCCTCTGGACATGTTTGCTGGCCTTTTCCCGGCCTCGCTGTTAATTCTGGAGGTGCTGCTGGACTGATGTTTGGATTTCGATTTGCAGTTGGTGGGTTCTGAGTGTGCTAAGATGCCATTGGGCAGAGAGAGAGGGGCATCTAGTTTATCCTTGCTACGCTTTGGACTGGAGGGGCCGCGTTTGGCCTGCACCGGAGGTAGGAGATCTTTAAGGGGATCTTTGTGAGGTTCTCTGAGACGGACAAGGCTGTGAAGGAGCTTGCCATTGTGCATGCTTTCCAGAACGTTCTGAGCACTCTGCCGCAACGGTTGCGGGTTGTTAGTGGGCGCGGGGGAGGGAGAAGGCATTTCAGGCTTAGCTGTGGCAGCCTCTTTGGCCTTGTGTTCCTTCTTCTTTTTTTTGGAGCTGGTGGTGGACGAGATGTGGAGATGCTGCATCTCTTTTAGCCGGAGAAGCTCCAGCTTGAGAGCTTCCTCTTCCTCTTCTCGACGCCTCCTCTGGGCTTCCAGCAGCTGCTGCTGTTGTGCCTCGTGCTCCCGTGCCTCGCGCTCCAGCGCCTCACGCTCTCGTGCCGCCGCCTCTTGACGGGCTTTCTCCTCCATCTGAAAACAACATACAAACAGTTCTATTTAGGTTAGACAGATTTCCAGGATTCTGGGTCTTGGGGTCTGAAATCTAACCTAGAATTCACTTGGCATGTGTAGAGGTACACCCTGACAGGCACCAGTCCATCTCAGGGAGCTGTAGACGCAACACCCTACCTTCAGGTTGCAAGCTCTAACTGGGACTCCGTGAAGTGATGTTTTGGTTTTAACCCAAGGTATGTGAACACCGCTTGTTAGTGCGTTAATAAGATGATAGCTGGATAACTACATGTAAACAGCACACTCCGATGAAGAAATCTAAAAAAGTAAGCTGGATTTTTTTTCTCAGTAATAGGTGTTTAGCGTTGCCCCAGAAGTAGGCTTCCAGGCCATTGTTAGTTCAAATCTCTTTAGCTGTTTCTCTCTCAGGATCCTGGCATTCGAACCCTGAGCTTTCCAATTACGGTACCAAATTACTGAGTGCATGCAACTCGCTGATCAGAGTACTGACAAAATCGTATTTACTGCAGTTATAAGACTAAATGCATATAC
>JAVSBV010000097.1:385904-409189 GCA_033117975.1 Parotocinclus spilosoma
CTAAAGTGTTTTATTAACCACTGGCTACTCTTTACTTTAGTCAAACTTATGTTTTTCCCAAACCAATAAGAGCCCAAACTGAGCAGGTTCTCGCAGTTTGTTTGGTAAGAAAAGAAGAAACATACATCATTATTTCTATGGACCTTTTTTAGATTTTTCACACAATGCAAACAAAACTTATTCAATATGTAAAGATAAGATTGGCTTCTCTGGTGGAAACATGACCAATGACGTCAGCAGAAACACTACACCAAAAAAATCCAAACTTCACAGGGGCAGCACATGGGTGCAACTACTCATCAGCCAGACACTTCACTGAACACAGAAAATCTAAAACCACTGATGCATTTAACTGGCCGAAGATACCCAATGAAAAAGGTCGATCCTTATTACTGAGTCAGAGAGAATTTTCTTAAACTTTTCCTCTGATGTACCCAAACTCCAGAGATGTGACGGAATGCAAATTGAACAGCTTCCATTTTTACCGTTTCTAATACACTGATTTACAGTCCAGCTGTATTTAATACCATGGTTATTTTTTCAGTATTATTGTAATGATCTTATTCATGTTCTTTTTCCACGGTGCGGCAAGAAAATTTCCCTTACACCATTACACCACCAGCACCAGCAGCCTGAAGTGTTAATACAAGCAAGGATGGACCAAATCTTTCTAGTTGTTTACATCAAATTCTGACCCTTCTTTCCCAATTTCACAGCAGAAACTGAGACTTATCAACCATGCAACGTTCTTCCAATCTATTATTGTCCAATTTTGTGAGCTTGCACATTCAGTTACCTGTTGATAGCTGACAGGATTGGAACCTGGTGTGTGCAAGCTGTCTGTTACAGTATACTGTAACCATGTTCAATGATATCATCATTCCTCTTAACTAAAGATACCACTCGATGCTGTGAACGCGTTCATGCCCTTCATTCTGAAAGTGAAGCTGTCCTAATAATAGCCATTCAGGGATGTCTCTATTCAGTGGTTGCATTGTTGTTTATTACGTATGGACAGGTCAAGAAATGTTGGATAAACTGTTGCGGTGTTCATGTCTACACTTACGCAATCAAACTTCAATCTGTCATCACGCTCGGTTTTTCCCTGCAGTGCAAACCTGATACCCCATCCAACACCCACTTAGTCTTTTCATTACACACACAGACAGACACGTACACACACAGATCAGGACATGTGATTTTGTAACAGTTTTTGACTGAGGCCCTCTTACTGAGAGAAGAAGCAGAGGAGTGTCAAAGGAAGCATCGTGATCCAGATGTGCAGTAATTCCAGTGGCTGAGTGGAGAGCGTATACAGAACAGATCAAATATTAAAAGTATTAAAAATTGAAGTTTACGCCACATCAGAGCTGAACATAAAAGAATATCTGTGGAGGGAGCTGAAACTTAGGGTTGCCCGGTGATAGCCTCGAAACCTGACAGACCTGGGGAACATCTGTGTGGAAAAGTGGGCCAAAATCCCTGCTGCACTGTGTGCAAAACTGGTCAAGAAACTCTGTAATTGCAAATGTTTCTGTGTACCTACGATAAAATTACAGACCAATCCATTATTTGGGAAAACCTGGGAAAGCTTGCAAAATCGACAGTGTATCAAATGCTTATTTTCCCTAATCTGTGTGTGTGGGTATTTATAAAACAGAATGCCTTGATTTAGATATGTTTTTGTGGTAGCCTAGCGGTTAAGGTACTGGACTCTGGACCAGAAGGTCAAGGGTTCAAATCCCATCTCAGTCAAGCTGCCACAGTTGGACCCTTGAGCAAGGTCCGTAACCCAAGATTGCTTGGATTGTAAGACTGTAATAATTGTCGCTCTGGATAAGGGCGTCTGCTAAATGCCATAAATGTAAATATGGAATCATTTCATTTTTAATTGAATGGGTCAATTATATAAAGGCTTTATTTCTGCACTTTTTTGTGAAGATTGCTTTGAGTTTAAATGATTGTACTACAAATAACACACTGTCATTAAATATCCGTTCAAAACAGTCTGGAGTTAATAGTTTTTAGTCCAATAGGTATTGCACAGTACAATATGATGTGTTTGCCTATCAAATATCGCAGCCTGTTTGGGCAAATCTTTGCAGCTATAAATATGAAAAGGCCCTGTCACGACTTTGCAATACCACAAGGTTTGAAAGACTTTTTTGTGGGTTTATTAGACATGCATGAATGCAGCTGTGGCATCCACCTACCACAGGAGCCAGATGTTCAGAAAAGAAACGAAAGAAAAAAAAGGATAGTGTGAACTAGAGGTGTTTCCCCCAAAGAGATCACACCAACGACTCACCACGATCCGACATGCCAGCAACGGTCAGACATGGAAAAAAAACTGGAACCTGTTAGGAGAGGGATCGTTTTTTTTCCCACAGTGTGTATTCAGCTGTTATTCCTGTGAACATGCACTGCCTCCAAAAAAATAAATGTGGTGAAATATAAGTGGTTAGAAGGCAAGTAAGGAAAACATGTACCTGCGTTTATACGCTAGCATGAGCAAAATGACACGGAGTTTGTGAGCTAAGTCAGCACTGTTGAACTGACAAAAAAAACAACAACAATAAATAAAAATAAACAGAAAAAGAAAACTTATTTGAATGTTATAAATTGCCATTTTAGTACATTACATTATTTTTGTTGTCTAAACATATATATTTTTTTACATATTGCACTTTTATTGTTTCATGTTCTGTATTAGTATCCAACAAAATTAAAAGAGAAGTAAATACAAATAAAAAGAAATAAGAAGTATGTGGTAGAACAAGGTATGTTGTAGTAAAGTGCGTTGTAAAATTAAATTTTATATTTGTTTTACACAGTTTTCACACAGATTGTGAATGTAGTTTTACATTTGCATGTTATATCTTTAGCCAAATCAGAATAAAATAGGTGGATAAAAAGAAAGACATTACATTACATTAAATTTGACCTCAGAGTGTTTGGTTTTTTTTTGTCCGCTGCTTGATTCCTAAGTAAAGACTTTTTCAATGTTCATATATTAGTTTGGTTGTTTTCAGTCGAGCTTTATTTTAAAGGATATTCCGCTGATTTTTTTTAGATATATATAGATAGATAGATATATAAGATATATAAGGTACAAAGCATTTGATCTTTTACTTACCCTCATTCTTTTTTTTCACCTTTTTTACCTTAGATATCTAAGGTGAAAAAAAGAATGAAGGTAAGTAAAAGATCAATTGCTTTATATCTTATTATAATTCTCAAATCCTAAACATACCATTTAAGAACAACCTGATTAAACATGCGTTTGGCAGAAATAAGTAAACAAATAATGAAAGATAAAAATAGAAGAAAAGAAACAAAAATCAAAGCACACAGACAAAGCAGGATAGAGGTAATAATAAACAGTGGATATGATTTTTACTACATTGCTCGAAAAAATTAAGGGATATTTCACTTTATTTGTTGTAAGCAGTTTAATAAATCTTACAGTGGTTGTTAATTCTTTCTTTCATTTTTTCTTTACACATTTACTGTCTGTCTGTAACTCCCTCATTTCCCTCTCGTTACCTCTGCTTCTTTTTCAATCTCTTTTCATCTCTACCGTGCTTTGTCTGTGTTCCTTGTTTTTTTTGTTGTTATTCCTTTTCTTCTATTTGTCTATTCTATTTTTCATTTTCTATTCTATTTTTTGTGAACTGTGTGTTTTCCATATTATTTGAATAACTTTAATAAACATGTTTGTGAAGTAGAAAATCTGGTAAAGCAGGCCAGGCAGTGATCATTTAAGATAGCGATAGTATTCAGGTATGATGGCTAAACTCCGTGGCATTATGGAATTTGTGACGTAGGTCACGTGTTGGATTGAGTGCTGTTGAGGAAACGTCGGGGCATCTGGGGATTTGCTGAGTCACTCATGTCATTGGAGTGTTTTTTTAGTTCAGTAAAGACTCTCTCACTCACACACTCCTCCTTAGATTCCACTTAGTCTCTCAAGAGAACTCCAAAATTCTCGACCATGCTTTGCTGTGCACTTGAGGCCTAGCAGCGGTCATACACGTTCCTGTGTCCGCTCTCAGTGTTTTGTAGTTGTGTTGTTTTGCGGTTCTTCTCAAGCTCCTGGCTGGAGCCTTTACCCATTGGCTTGCTTTGGGCATTGTAGTAATCTGTGTGCAGCTGTTTATTTTCTTGCAGCTTGTTTTCTATTGGAAACATCTGGAGAGCCCAAAAAAGAACAATCCCTTGATTTTCCAGTGACTGGATGAACGCTAGTAGAGGTTAGAGCTAGAATGTACTGATATCTTTGAACAAGTGTATATTGATAAAGCTGTATGTGATGGTTTCTGCCTTTTATACTGTATAATCTCATTTTTATTGGAAGGATCCAGCTGCCACTGTGAGCTTTTAAGCAATGATTATGGGCTTCTGCTAATAAAATAGTGTTGTTGCTTCACATTCTAAAGGACAGTATTACAGTATTAGTCTTACTGGTTAGGTTCTGTGTTACTAGGTTGTGAGTTCATATCCTAGGTTGCTGCTGCTAGAATGTTGCTGCTGCTGCTGATACACATAATGGTGTTATGTAAATGTAATGTAATTATGTTGCAAAATGAGTGTTATTATTATAGCTAGTGCATTTTGGTACAAATCGTTCATTTGTTTTGATAAATAAATGAACGTGTCACCACTGGTGGCAGTGCAGTGGTGCAACAGGGGATGCGACATTTAAAATCTGCTGCCACATGATATTTCCAAATCAGGTCTGGTTCTCCGAGGATCAAGTCAAAACAGCAGTGTCCTGATTTTATGCAGAGTCTGGCAATTAACAGATTGACTAATAAAAATCCTAATAAATTATTAATCATATGAACTATAAGAATTTAGCTGCCATACAGGTGCTTTGTGTGAGGACAACAACATCATCCTACAAGGCTCCATTCTGACCCTTTTTCATAGTAGGCTGATTGAAAACCTCATGCTGTGCCTTCCCTATATAAACCTTATATAAATATATATAAATCTTGTGATCCCTTTCTTGTGTGTTCTTGTGTCTGTTTTATGTACTGTTCCCTGTCTTGTGTGTTCATGTATCTGTTTTATGTACTGTTCTCTGTCTTGTGTTTTTCTGTTTCTGTTTCATGTACTGTTTTCTGTCTTGTGTTTTTCTGTTTCTGTTTCATGTACTGTTTTCTGTCTTATGTGTTCCTGTTTCATGTACTGTTCCCTGTCTTATGTGTTCCTGTATCTGTTTTATGTACTGTTCCCTGTCTTGTGTGTTCCTGTTTCTGTTTTATGTACTGTTCCCTGTCTTGTGTGTTCCTGTGTCTGTTTTATGTACTGTTCCCTGTCTTGTGCGTTCCTGTTTCTGTTTCATGTACTGTTTTCTATCTTGTGTGTTCCTGTGTGTGTTTCATGAACTGTTCCCTGTCTTATGTGTTCCTGTTTCATGTACTGTTCCCTGTCTTGTGTGTTCCTGTATTTGTTTTATGTACTGTTTCCTGTCTTGTGTGTTCCTGTTTCTGTTTCATGTACTGTTTCCTGTCTTGTTATTCCTGATCAGGTATATGTACTGTTCCCCATCTTGGGTGTTCTTGTTTTTGCTTCATGTGTTGTACCCTGTCTTGCGTAGTGTTCTTTGTTTGTTAGCACTAACCTCTGTACTGTCAACAGCCTGTTATCACTTTGTCCTACGTTCTTAGCTCCCCATACCCTGTGTTCGTATTGTCTTTTAGAATCAGTGTTTGTATTAACATAGCGTCAGTCTTACCTATTACCCATGTCTGTTTACATTAGCTTCTGTGTTTGTGTTAGCCTAGCCACCTTGCTGCTCTCTCTGTTTACTCCCCGTATCACAACTTATCTGCATCCTGTATTTATCATGTCCATTCGTAATAAAGTGCTTGCACTTACGTCTGTCTCTGTCTTCTTTCCTTGTACTGAGCATGACACTCTGAATGTAATTACTCATAAAATGTAGCTAAACATCCTTTAAACTCTTGTATTGTTGGATTGTTTTACTATTGTTCAAAAGCTTCAGCTTTCAAATCACAACCCTACCAGGCTACCACTGTCTGCTCTATAACCTTCCAGTGCTTGAACTGTATCATGCTCGATTGTAAAAAGTTGTTTTATGGATAATAAATATAGCACTAGCATTAAAGCTTACATCCTAAACAATGGCAACGTATAACATATTGAATTGGTGACCCAGTGGCTTACAATTTACCCTAAATCTTGGCTTCAGATGTCACTAATGGGACCTTGAGTAATGCATTTAGCAATGAATTGCACAGTTTAACAGTTTTTTAGTTATTTGTTGAATGCTGTAAATGTAAACATGTATGCTGTCTGCTAATAAGCCTTATACTTTCTTGAGGTGTGGAATGTAGAAAATATGAAACATGCCCAGTAACAAAACAAAATAATTAAGATTACATCAGTTTCCAGTAACATTCTGATTCTAACAGTCTGTAAATGGAAGCAAGTAAGGTTGGTTTTCTGTCTTTGAGTTATTGCAATGCAAAGATCAAACCAGCCAATAAATCATGCTCTTATTTATATATTGATGCGGAACAGCTTGTTAGTTGGAAAGCATTAGCTATGCTAGTTATTAGTTATGTAATATAGTCCTAGCCTTTAAACGTTTACACTGTGGTGTATTTGCCTACAGCTATATTCACTAAGTGTATAACTGTGACAGATTCAGAGTGGAATCATACGTGTATACCTGTTTTGTAGCTAGAGCTAGCAAGCTAAACGCTAATGCACTGTATAGTAAAATTCAGTCGAAAGTGAAATCCACAGAAGCAGTCAACAAAGTCTGAAGAAAGCTTTTCTGATATCTCAGCTTAGTGAAAAGTGATTACATTTCAAACAGATGTTCCCAAGGTGACAACAAGGTAACAGGGTGTTTTGGAAGTAACTGTATAAATTAACTATATAGTATTGTGTTTAAAGCTTTGGCAACCAGTGTAGTTGTTGTTTTAGCAAAGGCAATAATGACCATATATAATGTTGTTGACAATTGGACCCAAAAACCTGTATTCGTCACTCTTTTCCATTGAACTTCTCACAGATTGTTGTGAGCTTTGGCATATCTTTCCCTTTTCACCCTGTTCTCCTTCCAAAAAAAGGCTTCTTGGCTGCTACCCTTGTAAATCAAGTCCTGACTGCAGAAAGGTCAATTTGGTATCCTGATGAAGCTGCCAGATGCTGCTACTGCTCAACGAGTAAGAGGAGGTCACACTAAATACTTGTCTGCGTACCCTACAGAAGCTCTGTTTTGGGATTTTCAGGGATTTTTATGGAATATTATACAGAGAAATTGTTATTCATGGCCATTATAGCATTGCTAAAACATTGTAATATTGAATATAATGGTGACCTAACACCTTTGCACAGTACTGTACATTAACCAAATTATTTCTAATTATCATTTTCAGCAGTACTTAAAAAATACAATATCATCCTTATAGGCTTATACTGAAAAACATGGTTTCCTGTGGTACACAATGTATTACTTATACAACACAGGAGGTACCTCACTGCTGCCCTTGTTGTGGTATATGCACACTCAGGGTTAATTTCTCAAGGTCTGAGTCTCAGCCTGAGGTTTCCACCACCTGACCAAAAGCTCAAAAGAATTACAGGGACCACTCAGATAATGTAGGATATGTCAAATGCATGCAATGCAAATAGTTTTGCTGTTTATATGATTTGCAATGAAAAAAATAATGCACACTTACTGTATTTCTCTTGTTCTGAGTACACTAGTGATCCACTTTCTGTTTCTGCATGCTGGGCAAAATGAACTACCTCCATGTGAGTTAGACAGCCTCCTGGCTAATTGAAGGTCAGGCTGCACTGAGCAGGACGGTGTGCTTGGTTCCTCCATTTTCAGGAGGCAGGTGTGATTAATTGCCAGAGAGGCTTTGCTGGTGCGGAATTGAATCGTGTCCCTGCTGGGCTGACCATTAAGATAATTGGCCTTTAGTTTTTGCAAAAAAAAAAACAACACTGAGAGGCCTTTATTATAGCCACATCCTCTGTAGTCATACATTACGATTAGTATGGCTAGGCGGTGAGGCATGTGGCAGCAGAAAATAGTAAAAATTAAAAACTATTGGTACAAGACCCAATCACTTTCTATGGACTTGTATATTTTTTAATTAATTGTACTTGCTGCCGTTCCTAGTCTTTTATATCGGTACTGTTTTATACTTTAACTGCTATATGGCATGTGTATATTGACAGGTTTACAAACAATTGTTCCAAATAAATATTTTGAAATGTATGTGACATGTAATGTGATGTAATAATTATCGATTTCTTAATTCATTACCTTTATTATTATTATTAGTAGTAGTAGTAGTAGTGGTAGTAGTAGTAGTAGTAGTAGTAATTAGCAATATAGATCTTTTATTTTATCGCGTTATATGTGTGTATTAAAGTCACTATGTAGGCAAGTGCTTTTTGATGACCATCCAGTCAATGTTTGGTTGTTTTAATGACCAAGGCCTTCAAAATGATAACAAATTATAACAGGATATAGAAATTTGTCTTTTAGCTCTGTACAATGCATCAAGTAAAAAACCAAAGAAAAAAGGTTAAGCACGTGTAATTTACTGCCAGAAAATAATTTTACATAATATAATTTTAATTAGTATTTTTAGTTTAATTTATTTTCATATTATGAATTAAATTTGATTTATTTTACATTAACTACGTGTATAAATGCGATCTATGGTATGAACCTAAAACCAAATTTGTACTCTGCTTAACACAACAAGTGCAGTGTCTGCTTGACCTATTTATAGCTAGAAGTGCTGAGTGCCATTCATTTGACCGCTGTAACTTCCTACTAGTAGTTTAGTGCTGGATTTACCCATTTTATTTTTGGTTGTACAGTTTCCGCCTTAATGTGTGTTTGTAATTGAAGAACCATGGAGTTGTGTATTTTTTGTAGGGAGTTATATGTTAATGTTACCATGCTATAAAACTCCATATAACATGAATGTGCAGTTTGCCCATATTGTTTAGCCCCCCAGTTGATATTGCCCACTGTATGCCTACCTGTCTTCGAATAGAATAGGGACGTAGGACAGCATGTGCCCCACTAAATCATGCGACCGCTATTTTTCTGGACCTCCAATAGGCAGTAGGGGTTGATGTTGCAGCTGCACAGTTGTCTGACCTTCCTTCTCTAAGAAATGACCAATTGTTTCTGTGCAGTGCCAAGCCAGGCTGAAGGCACTGCTGTGACTGTACTTCAGGTCTCCATGGTGATTATCTTGCCTATATACGAGAATCTGAGTGCCTTGATGGACTATTGTGAATTATAACCGATATTGTGAAGCCTGCTGTAAAAGCTATGGTACTATATAATTGCATGCCATTGGAGTATACAAGTTTGACATGTAGAAAAAAACCCTTCACAATGGAAATTACTTATTTAAGTCTGGCAGTAACCTTCGCCTGCTGACAAAAGCCAGAGCACTATGGCTGCAGTGTAATAAGCGGCGTAATAAGTTCTGTTTCTCCATGCAATTTCAACTCATTTATGTACTTTAGTGGATTACAGTTCACACGCATTTACGAATGGGGATGTAAACAGTAAAAGCCAGAGAAGGACGATGGAAAAAAGGAAAAAAAAAATCTGAAGGCAAAGGTTGGGGGTAAAGCAGACAAAGCATTAGTGAGAGGGCGGAGAGAGAATGAGGGGGATGTGAGGGGTAGAGAAGCACTGAGGGAGAAATAGGTTGAGAGAGTTAAGGGAAGCTGAGCTGAAAGAGAAAAGAAGAGCGAGACAAAGGTAAAGAAACAAGAGACAAACAGAGCAAGGAGGGATGGGAATTTCAATATAAATAACCTAATGGAGATGGATATAAAAAAGGAGAGGTAATGGTTGAGAGAGCAAAAGGTGTCACAGAGAGGCAGACATAGGTGCAAGTTATAGTGGGTTTGTCACAAAAAATAACAACCAAGGAAACAATTCTGCAAAAGTGAAAGAGCAAAAGAAAACATCGCGGACCAGATAAAAAGGAGGAAAGGAGATACAGATGGTAAACATAGCATGAGTGGAAAAAAAGAAGTTCAAAAGTGGAACCCAAACCTTAACAGAGCGAAAAGGGAGACTACCCTAATACTATTTACAGTAATGTAGGTTTAACACAAGTGTTAAAAGAACTGGGAGGACAAGAGGAAAGAAGACAGGATATGAACATAACGGAAAACGCTTATGCTAACACGCTCAATCTCAACCAAAACGGCTAACCAAAACAAGGACAGAAGCAAGACCAAATAAGAAACACCCACATATGAGCACAACAAAAGAAACACAAGCAAACCACAAAGGGACTGACAGCAGACAGGTCCAACAAACAGAAAGACAGATGGCCAGCAAATCATGACAAGATCTGACAAAGAAACAAAAAAACTGATTGATATTTATACAAGGAAAGCGACTGTAGGTAGGGATGGGGAAAATGGTCAGAATAGGTGGAATGCTACACAGGTATGGGGAGAAAAAGCAGTAAAGGTAGGAGAGGAGCACTGTAGATACAGAGAGAGGGAGAGTGAAAATAGAAAGCGTACAAGGTAAAGAACAGAAAACGAACAATAAAAAATAAAAATGAGAAAAGAGCAAGAGCATAGAGGGACAAGTGGGATGCACAGTGGTTATCCAAACTTTAGCGACCCTGGTCAAATAATGTGTTGTGTTTCATTTTTATTTACATTTTTCTTCATCTTCATTTTAAAAAATATGTACGTTAGATTTTTAGTCGTCATGTAAAATTTACAATGACTTTTTTACTGGACTAAATAATTCTCATACACATATTTCCATATGTTATTAAATTTAATATTTTATTTTTTATATTTAATATTCAATATTTTATTATATTTTTCAGTTTTATATTCTTTAATTTATACTCAATTTATATATAAATTTGTAATAGTTTATATTATTTTTTTACTATATTTAAATTTTATATTGCAACATTTACATTATTTGTATTTAGCTTTTGTTTATTTAAACAATTACTGTATGCATATTAATTAGGTAACTTAGTTTAAATCTCAAATATATCTTCTAGAAGAAGATTGTATCCATTTTTGAGTTTTGGTCCTCCAAGGTTTCTTCTTTTGCCTTTTGTCATGAGTTTCTCCTTGCCACTGTCGCCCATTAGGGCTCCAGGCCTATATTTTTTAAAGCTGCTCTTTGAGACAGTACTTCACTGTAAAAAAAACCAAACAAACAAAAAAACCAACTATATAAATAAATTTTACTTTGACAACTGGCTGTTTGAAGGAGGGTGTGAACTGGCACCTGCATCTAAAATATGTGCTTCATTGTTTCCTGTTGTATTTTTTAGAGATGTGCTTAAAACTAGAGAGATCGTAAGCTACATTTACACACAAACCGTAAAATCTGGTTATCAATGCCCATATATATGTATGAGTCCATCAACAAAAGTACATTTACTTTCACATTTTGGAGTCGTTCATATCCGGAGTGACTTACAACTGATTCAACCTTACAATCCAAGCAATTGTGGGTTTTTCAAGGACCTGACAGTAGCAGATCAGTGAAGGTCCATTGTTCAGTACCTTAACCACTAAGCCACCACAGCCTACCATGAGAAGACAAATTCCAATTCCTGCTTCCACTTTCAGGAAGCAGGAACTCTGTGCTGTAAGATCTTGTCTCTCCCTATATATAATACATTATAATGTAAACATCGCTCTGGTTTAGAAGCAGGAAAAGCCTCCTACAGTAAGTGAGCTGGACTCTCTCTGACCTCGCTCTGCTGATCCTTCATTCTTCTATTTATAGGCACAATAAGATGGTTTACACAGGAAATGAGGAGCACTGCCAGCTATCCGTGCCTTACACGAGCAAATGAATATGCTCTATATTCATTTCTTTTTAGCTGCCGTCTGGGACTGGCAGTTCATTAAAGCTGTGCTAACAAGATTAGCTATAGCGCAAATGTTCTACAGTGGGAACACAACACGACACAATACAACAAAACACAACGCGAAGGCTATCGGCGCCAAACGAGCGCACAACTGCAAGGGAACTTGGCTTGATAAATTTACTGTTGTCAGAATTATTTGTATTATAGTTGTTGGAAATGTATAAGTAGCATTGTGGTTAAATAAAGTCCAAAATGCATGAATCTGTGGATGGTAAGGTTACAGTTCACAGTCACAGATCAGGAGCACACTGTCTCACTTTTCCTTCATTAGTCTAACACCAGCCAGACCTTTCCAGTGATTAGAGAAGGACATTCTTTCACCACATATTACGTATCACATATTAATGACCAAACTAGGAGACACACATGTACTTCTCATAAATAAGCGGCAGACGTGCTTGCGTAGATTTTCTTCTGTTTTTGACAATATGTTGCAAGATATGTCGGTAAGGATAAAGCTATTTTTTTGTAATTAAGTAATTAATGTAGTTATATATATAGAGAGAGAGAGGGAGAGAGAGAGAGAAAGAGAGAGAGACATAGTTTTGTGAATGTTGCTGCAGAAATCAGCAATATCTTTCCAAACTGTAATCGTCCAATTTTGGTGAACCTGTGCAGATTGTCGCCTTTTTTTGACTGTACTTAGCTGGTAATTGCGTGGCACCCCGTGTGTTCTTCTCCTGCTGTAGCAAATGAACTTCAAGACTGTACGTTCAGAGATGCTCTTCTGTATACCTTGATTTTATGGAGGGGTTCTTTGAGTTACTATTGCCTCTCTTTTGGCTTGAAATAGTCTGGCCATTCTCCTTTGACCTCCAGACCATTCTCTGTAAACGCTAATGTGGTTTCCATGTGTGGAAATCCCAATCAGTCATCAAATTCTGTAATGCACAGACCAACCCGTCTAACACTTTATTAGTTATATGATAGTTTAATTCTTACATGTATAAACTAGGCTCCCCAAATAGGTTGGATCCCTTTAAGAATTTGGGTCCTCCTAAGGTTTCTTCCTATCAAAAAGATTTTGCCACTGTCAAAAAGGCTTATATATATATATATAATATATAGATGGATGGATGGATGGATAGATATCATTCATTATCTTCCGCTTAATCCACACGGGCCCACTCGGCAACTTTGGGCATAAGGGCAAGAACAACCCTAGACAGAGCACCAGTCCATCATAGGGCACACACACACAGTCACGCACACATGGACACACATTATAAGGGCCACTTTAGATACACCAATTAACCTAACATGCATGTCTTTTGGACTGTGGGAGCAATATATATATATATACACGCACACACACACTTTCCTTGAATTACCTGATTAGAGGATATATATGTGGTTTGAATGCAGATTAGGGTATTAAAACGCTAACAAGTAGCAAGGTATTTATTAGATCAATTGACTTTGACATAATTAATACAGCATTCGATGATATGCTGAAAGTCGTTAAATACTAAATACATCACGCTGACCTTATGTTACCCTAATAGGATGTGTAGAAAGGCAGCTGCTTTCATAATGGAACACAGCTTTGGTATTTTAAGCAATAGGGTCAATAGTACTCATCATTGCTATGTTGGGAAGGGAACTCACAAAAGTTAGATCTTTCAAAAGTGCTTTCAATGTGTATGAAGCAGAAACCAAAGACCTTCAGATTTCGTAAGTTCAGACGAAGCTAGGCTGTCTGCGGCATGCCCACCTGCAAAATAAGACGTGCCCCAACAGTGCACAAACACTCGTGCTTACACAACTTAGATGTCACTGGGAACAGCTCCAGACCAAGCCCACACAAATAGCTCCCGCATGTCACACGCCTGCAGGGACTGATTGGTACTTACAAATGTATAAAACGGCTCTAGAGTAAAAGCGAAAAAAAAAAAAAACCACAACCAAACAAAAACAAACACTACATTTCTCTCAGCTAATGGGATTGAGTGCAGCCCCCTCATTGGCCTACATACATGTTTATGTTGCAAGCGGGACGCCTAATGAGAGTGACACTGATCTGATGAGACTGGCGTTTAAGCTCTCAAATCCATAGGGACTTTAGATAGAAGGACGTTAGCGGCTCGTTGTCAGCGAGGCTGTTGACGTGTCAATTACAAAGTGTCAGGTTTTATCTCCTAAATCAGCACTTTGCTGCTATTTTCTTGGTGCTCCAGATGAGACTGGCTATTTTTTCCTCTATGAAACCGGTTCCTCAGGAACTGAATCGCAAATAAAGTTCTCTCTCTCTCTGTCTTGATGTCTTTCTCTCTCTCTCTCTCTCTTTCTCTCTCTCTCTCTCTCTGTGTCTCGTCTCATGTGAAGGTACGCTTGACAGTGCCAATGTTTATTCACTTGACCTAGAAACTCCACATAGCTGCAGCTTCGAAGAGACTGCACAATCTCCCTGAGCCTGGTGCTCAAATAAGTCATATTTAATTTCCTCACACTAAATTTGGATGGCCATAAATGGGTTATGTTAGCTGTGAACGGTGTTAAAGAATGCAGGTGTCTTGAGTTACTTTAAATCTGTGTCCTGATTACTGTGGGGAGATTGGGATTAGGATTAGAACTAATAGTGATGATTGTTATTAAGACTATAAAACTATGCAATGCATCAAACCACTGAGTCATTCTAACCTTAGTACTAAGTACAACTATTAGAAGTTAGTAAGTATTATATTGTGGAGTTATGAGAACTCAAAGGAGAATGGATTGCCTCTTTGAACCTGGTTCCTCTCAAGGTTCCTGTAAGGGTATTGGATTTTGTTGTCTGCGGTAGCGTTTATGTGAAATTAATAATGTATGTAGGTCATGTAAACAGCTTACTCTGGTCTAGAAATCAAGATATGAAATCTAATAAAGAGAGCTGGATTTTAGTTCAGTAATTGGATTACTCAGATTATATGTATCCATACTACAATTTTAATCGTTTTTCTTAGTCTGCACATGCAAGCAAATGTCTTAGATACACCTTGTTGGTTTTAAACTTACATAATTTGGCAACTCCTGAATTACAGAGAATTTTCAAGGAGAATTTGCAGCACTGTGGAAATTCAGTCACAATATACAGCATTCTTGAGAAAATGGAGAATTTGCTTACATAATATTAACGTTTGTGTAACATCTTTTTATGTGATTGTTGGTTGGTGTTGTACTTAGTACAAGTACAACAGTACATATTTTATTTTTACTCTAGTTATGTAAACCTGGAGGTTTTCCATTATCTGACTACATGAGTGCATGTAAACTCTTTGAGGGGAATAGTCTTTTGCATCCTTTCTCAAAGGTGTAATGACTATAATAGACTATAATAGACTATAATAGTCTGAGTGATGAACACACGAAATATAATACATTTCTGCTCATAGTAATATTATCTTAATGTTTTATAATTAATATAAACTGTTAATTAACAATAATTAATACATGATTTGCAAGCTTTTTAACACTTCCAATGAGTGTTTTATTCATGATTCAAATGAATCCAGTTCAGGATCCAGTGGTAATACATCAGGTTGTTTTTCGCAGGATCTGGCATCCCAAGTTATGCAAACCCATAGGTATCTGGCTATCTACATACTGAAATGCATGGAAAATTATGTAATTGTGTGATTGGATTACTTACAAAATCAGATTTTTTGCAGTTATGGGATTATCGGTTTAGTTAGTGTTTTTTTCCTTTGGTTTTTTTTTTTTGGAGGGAGCTTGTCATTTGCCTCGGTGTCTGTTGAAAGCTCTGGGTTCATTAACTGAACTTGAACTTGCTATGCCATGATATTTTTGACTATGACAAGAAAACAGGTGATACTGTTGATCAAATTTAATGTAATAATGACACTGTAATAGTGAAACTGTAATAATGACACTGTAATAGTGAAACTGTAATAGTGAAACTGGAAACGGAAGGTTCAGCATTAGTGAGAAACTTGGAAGATATTTGGTCTTTTCAAATAACAGATTTGAATGATAGTCTAAGTGATAAATTAGCAAAACCTTTCCAGGGGAAAAAATATAATATTTATCTGCTCATTTTAATGATATGTTCAGTAATGTTTTATAATGAACACAATACATTAATTAACACAAATTAATTCATGTTTTATCACCTTTAATATACTTTCAATACGGGTTTTATGAATTATTCATACATTTTCATATCCGCTTAATATAATTCAGGATCCAGCTCACCTGTTTTATGCATTAATATGTCAGAAGTTTATTAGGGACAAATTTTGTCCATTTTGTGTGGGTTTTATTTGACTGATTTACTGTATTCAGTAATAGAGTAATTGCTGAGAGGCTTGGAGCTTGGCGCACTACTGTAAGCTCTGACCTAATTTGAACTTTAGTCATGTGGAGGGGTCCTATACAGTCTTCCCCTGTGGTTGGCTTTTTCAGGTGTAGTTGTATTTAATGTTTTTTCAAATGCGTTATTACGTGGCTGGCCATCATCACCATTTCTGTACGTCTATGCTTCTCGATTCTGTTTCGCAGTCAGGATGGTCTACGTTATCGGGTATTTTGTGTTCATGTGTTTACTGGGTTAGATTTAGGGCTTTGCCTCATGAATACATTTAAGCCCTTTCTATGAACAATTGTGTATGTGACATCAAAACAACGTAACTTTTTTAATGTCCTTCATTTAAAATAAAGCAGCCACTAAAGCCGCATTGATTGTTTTAGTGTGTGTTTAGTGGCTGCTTTATTTGAAGCCATTTGATTTTAAATAGTCATTAAATATGAATTCATTAAGTATTAAGTTGTTTCTATGCAAATGTCACATACGATATATGTTTTTTCATTGCAAAGGCTTTATTGTTGAATTTTACAGTTTTTTGTTTTGTGTGTGCTTGTATGTGTATGGTTATCTTTATTCTTGGTCTGTTTATGTCCTCTGTTATTCATTGTGTTGTTAGCCTTTGTCATTGGAGCTTTCTTGCTCCACTCCAGTTTAACACCATCCATCCATCCACCCATTATCGTCCATTTAATCCACACGGGGGCACGGGCCAGATGGTGCCCACCCAGAAACTTTGGGCACAAAGGCAGGAACAACCATAGACAGCGCCAATCCTTCGTAAGGCACACACACAGTCACACACTAAGGGCTAGTTTAGAGACACCAATTAACCCAACACGCATATCTTTGGACTGTGTGAGTAAACCGGAGTACACGGAGTAAATCCATGCAGACACGGGGAGGACATGCACTCCACACAGAAAAGACCCAGGCCACGCCACCCTGGGATTGGGGTGCTACCCACCGAGCCACCGTGCCGCCTTTCCAGTTTAACACGTCTCCTGTTATTAAATCCTTCACACGTGCCCTTACATCTGCCTCTGTCTGCTCCTTACCTTTATCCTGAGTGCGAGCGTGACACCTCAGGAGGTCACACCTACAAAGGCAGGTGCCTCCAGGTAAGAACACAGCTATTGTGTTTTGAGTTATTAAATCACAGTTGAAAAGACAAGCTGAAATTTAACATACTTCTGCAAATTATAATGAACCTACTCAAATATGGCCTGAGAACTAAAAGAAGTGCTAGTTCATCTAGAAAGAGGTTCCGAATAATACAAAAAATATGACTGAAACATATTTTATGATGGATGCCCAGACTTTCAGTGATACTTTGACAGCTATTAGTTTAGTAAAATCCACTTGCAAACTTCCTTGACATGCATCACACTAAACAAAGTCTAGACAAGCCAGGTATTACACGCCAGTGCTTTGTATTTTAATTAGTTTCAGTTTGATTCCACAGCTGCAGCACAAATAAATCTGGAGTGACACTTTGTTAAGCAAGGTATTTGTATTAGTTTTGGTTCAACAATGTCAGTGATGAAACAACATGATGTTAAAACATGGCAGGAATTGTGCGAATACAATTACAACAGCTGTTCTATCGCTATGTGTCATTCAAACTGATTGTGTTAAACAGACATGTGCATGGTAATAATTCTGCCATGACCGCTTATTGGATCATGCCTTGAGGTTACAAACTTGTTCCCTCACTCAACGAATACATGGCACATATGTACTGTCGATGAAAGGGTTTGTAATAAAGGTGAACATCATCGTCACGATAAAACCTGATATCGTAGAGGTTAGGTCTCTTTTTGAGTTTTGGTCCTCCCAAGGTTTCTTCCTTTTTCATTCAGGGAGTTTTTCCTTTCCACTCTCGCCCTAGGCTTGCTCAATTTGGGATTGGAATTTTAAGATAATATAATATTGTAAAGCTGCATTGAAACAATACGCCATTGTAAAAGCGCTATATAAATAAATTTTACTGTTGACTTTTTTTTTTTTACTTTTAAACTTGTAGTTGATTCCTATTCCTGCTTATATCAGGCATTGTTCATGAAACCAGAATAAAAAAAAAATAAAAAAAACGTGTTTAGGGATTGTAAAATATTAACAAGTAAAAAAATGTAAAAAGGAGAATGTGGTCAATTTCATGTAGAAATGTTCGTTTTATAATGGAATGGGAGACTTTTTAGCAGATTCCTTAAATTCATGTCTTGAGTTGGCAAGCCAGCGAACTAAACAATCATAAACAGTACAAACAAAGAACTCAAACCAATCTAGCGTAGCTGACTATTCTTTTTTCTTTTTCTTATTTTATTAAAATCATTTATAGTACCATTTTGTATTTATTGTACAATCATTTAGAGTATTTTGCTTTGAGTCAATGCTAGCTCTACTGCCATGCAAAATAAAGAACTGCAACATTGGGGTAAAAAAAACTTAAGCTGATAGTTTAGCAAGGCAAATTTATATAATTTAACTAGAAATAATGAATTAAAGCAAATTCCATTGAAATAAGTGGCATTTTGCTTGCAAACTTTTGCTGACACAAACTAACGTGGCTAGTGCAACTTTCTGCTGGGATGAAACCATGAGGGACTGTGAAGAACTCAATTATCACAGTATTTCTGATCACAGATGGCTCCCATCTGGTCGTTACCAAGCCATATAAGACACCAAATATTCTACAACACAAGCACACTGACCTTTCTAAATATTGCTGTCACAACACTGGAGGCTTGATTATCTAATTAGGTTCCAGCAATGAAATAGCAAGCAGCCTCATCGCGTTAAAAGCGAGAAGCGTTTCGGCACTTACCAACGGGCAAGATTACTGATTATTAATTTAAAAAACATTTACAATTATTATAGTAAAATAAATGTTGTCATTTTACGTTTAATTTGAGCAAATTCACTGTGTACATGCCGGAACTTTGGAAGAGGAGGTTAAGATTGGGTAAAGGTTTAAGCTTAAGGTTAAGAAGAGGCTTTTGATGGTTAAGATTATGCTGTGAATTCTTCTGTTAGCTTTAAATGACAATTTAGTGTTAAAAGTACTGATTTATTAAGACCTAGGATACTTAATTCTGGACTCTTTACTGAGCTGCACCCAATGATCATGGTGTTTTACGGCTATTGAGAGTAGTGTGTCCTCTGTGTTTTGCTTAAACAAATAACGACATTAAAACGCCGGATATTCACGTTTAAATTATGTGTCTTAATGATTGTAGGTTTCTTTCTTTAAGTGAATAATTATAGAAGCAGCTGTTCAATAGCAGAACATATGTGAGCTATTTTGAATGTCAGCATATATTTCCGTATTTATTCATTTGGCAGCCAAATGTATACAAAGCAAGTTACCACTCCGGTAAGTAATGAATGGTTAATGACCTTACTTAAGAGCGGACCTAACAAGCTCATTCAGAAAGTTGGCCCTTGGTGCAGTCTCCCTAAGCTTATCTGTTTGGGTTTTGGAACTGCTTGTAAAGCTTTTAGGACAACATGCTATAGTACTATTGTAATAAAACTCTAAACAAATACAGTGTTCCTCGTTTATCGCGGGGGTTACGTTCCGGGAACACCCACGATAAACGAAAATCCACGAAGTAGAAACGCTATATTTATTTAAGTATTTATACACTATTTTAGCCGTAGAACTTGCAGAATATTTAGGTGGCATCGTAGAGCTTGAATTAATTCAGTCTATAATGAAACTTTTACAAACAGCGAACACAAAACCGCAGATAAAAACTTGTCGGCAAGTAGCGACTCAGGCGGCCGATGCTCTAGTGTTACTTCTCGTTTTTGGTGAGTATTCATCCGCTAAGAAAAATACGCTATTGTAGTGTTTTTAACTGTTGAATATTTAAGCAACACACTGAAGTAATAGAATGTTCTCTTTACTTAACACTTCATACATCACTCTCGTATCACACATGCTCCGTCCGTACCGCGCTTACAGCACGTCATATCCTACACATTGTGTAGAAACAACAGCTATTTACTGTAAATCATCATATTTTATGATTTCTAACATTCCTTTATTGTTTTGATTATTTTTTTTATGTATTTTTATACATTTTGTATTTTTTTTAATGTAAAAGTTACGCAAAACCTCGCGGAACAGCGGAAATCCACAATATATTTTTTTTATATTTTTCGAAAACCCGCGATGCACTGAGTCCGCGCTAAGTGAACCGCGTAGTGGCAAGGAAACACTGTATATACTTGGCTTAACGTCTACCATTTAATGTCATGTGAGAGCTAACTGGAAGTGAGAAAAATACAGCTACAGAAAAGAGAGCGCAATAAGCATAGCTTAACTGTAAAATGCTTATAGAAGTGTTTGATGCCTTTATAAATGTGCATGTTATTAAAAGTGGTTCATTTAAAAGTGATAAAGTGCAATAATTATAAATGATTTCCCATTCATTGATTGCTGTAGTTTCCAAACTCTTCTGCTTTTTAATAATATCACTCACAGTTCAATATGGAATATATAATAGACAACAAAACCACAACATGACTTGTTAGATTGGTATCATTTTGTTATAGTACTACACTTTAATTCAGTAAGTTGTTTGAGAAGATCTATTATTTCAGAAATGTTTGTTAAGGGATATCGCATGGCTAGGTGCTCGATTTTATACACATGTGGCAATGGGACTGAATGAAACACTTCAGTGAAAGAGGTGTGAAGAGGTGGGTGCCAGTATTTTTGTCCATGTAGTGTATGCATGCTCTATAACTGATCCGCATGGCGAGGTGAGGTTTGAGTTGCATAGTAAGGTAAGGCTTGAGGTGCATAATTTGAGGGTTATTCAAAATAGTTGATCACATGATCAGTCAGCATAGCTTTTGACTCAAACCACCATAGCAAAACCACCCTCAATCTGTAATTCCACAAGTTAACCAAATATCCTAATAACAAGTAAACCCAAACTCAAGTTAATCCAATCCTTACAACTGAGGTATAGGCATAAGGAACCTGATCTAAAAACAGTCAAGTTAGAAACATGCTATGAAACATTTTATTTGTGTTTGATAGTATTTGGTACTCTTAGCCCTCTCCTTGGTTCAGGGAAGGGAGTTCCCTCGTTACATAGATGGCCTCTTTGTCTCGCTGTTCAAACCAGCATTGGTTACCATAACTAGAATGTGCTTTTATCCCTGAAAGGTGGAGGTGGGAGTAAACAATGGAGACCTGGTTTGATGATTTAGCTTTTCAAAGTCATGCCACAATTTTGCTAGCAGCTGTTTGGATACCTCTCAATGTAAAGTTCATGACAATCCTCCCGACCCTTAACAGCGTGCACTATATTTAGGGTGGACCTCAAGTGGTGCCTGTATCAGTTGTTATGCAAATGTGCTGTATATAGGTTTGGGGAAGTTCCAACCTGCTTAAACTGTAGTAGTCACTTAACTGATTCAACTTTCTGGGATTTACTTGACTGATTTATTGGACATGCATTAAGACTAAACTGTTCTAGTTACATCAAGTACCCCAAAGCCAAGTTAAGCCAAATGCCATAGTTTAGGAACAGGAATAAGAAACTTTCCCAAAATGTTAAATTAAAGGGAATAAATATGCAGCAACATTTTGGTTGGCTTTGGTCCAAAACCTCCCATAAATATCCTATTGGGTTGAGAATTAGTGACTCCGTAGTTCTACAAACATGATACATGACCATTTTTATGCCTTATTGGTGGGACATCATTAAAGCATTTTATAACAAAGAGTCAAATTAATTGATTTTTAACATCAATCCGAAATGTTATTGACTCCATTATGTGACATAGCACTCTGATGTTTTAATGGACGAAGCTTGATGACGGAAACGTATTGTCTTTTCAATACGTTTATCAATCATAGCTGTATCTCATATTCATAGTTCCTTTAATGTATTCATAGCCTGACTGGGATTTTTGTGCAGCAGGCCTCCCCAGGCATTCCCCTCCCCTGATCTTGCGTCTTAGTCATTTTGTTTGCAGATTAAAATGTAATCCAGTTACGTACTTAGGCTTTCTTCACTCTGCCCATGTGAAGTTGCAGCATGAGCACTCTTGAGCATGCAAGGAGAAAGATGGTAAGAATCAAGTACTAAATGAAGGGAACACTGAGGGCAGGAAAAGCAGCACCGTGTGGGAAGGTTACATTTGGTCATTTAGCAGATACCCTTAACCAGCATGACTGATAGGCTTGCAGTCCAAGCAGTTGTGGGTTAAGGGCCTTTCCCAAGGGCTCAGAAGTGGCAGATTGGCAGTGGGATTTGAACCCTGGACCTTAGCCGTTAGGCTTACACAGTCCCACAAAATCAATGAATCCACCACAGTGAAGTGAAGGATGCACATGGATAGACAGACATAAGAGGTAACTGTAGTGTTAACCAGAGTTCAAGGACATGGTGCATGCACCTGCTGAGTTCCCTGGGGTGGCTTTATTGATTTACAGTGTTGAGTTGTGTAAGGAGAAAAAAGACCATACAATTACAGATCAATTTGTAATGCAGTAATGTAGGACAATAAGCAACACAATATGCATCAAAAGAATTTCTAAAGCATTCTATCCTAAGTAAGACTGGTTAGTTAAAAATGTGTCAACTATAGTTACGTAGTGCATTTCCTCGCTATATTTCTTAGATAGAGCATTGTCAGCCATTGCAATAACATCACCAAACACAGCATAAACAAGACCATTATAAGAACTAAAACACCACCACCAGCACAAACAACAACGTCACCAGCAATGACATCAACACCACAACTACTACCAACATATGGACAAAAATAGCACCACAAACGTAATTGATTGACATTGTATCAGCAGACATTCAAAAGACCACCCAGTTCTTCAGTAAAGTTTCCAAAAGGGCCAGGTGGCTGGTATTAATTCAATTCAATTCAATTCAATTTTATTTATATAGCGCTTTTTACAACATAGCTTTGTCTTAAAGCAGCTTCACAATATTACACTGTCTTAAAAGGCCAATCCCAAGTTGAGCAAGCCTAGGGCGACAGTG
>JAVSBV010000097.1:409289-437025 GCA_033117975.1 Parotocinclus spilosoma
AACTGTCCGTCGGGATCCACAGGGTCAATAAACACGGCCGGGCTGCTATAGCCAAACCTTTGTCTAAAACCAGGTGTATCACTTTCATTGTCTAACCCCTGTAAGTAACAGCCATATGACTAGTGTACTACTGTTTTGAGATGTCTTTGCATTTGAACAAGCCCACTTTACCCAACACACAATATAGCATGAAATTGTTCTAGCTTTACCCTTGGTGTCACACTATCAAAATAAAAGTTGCAACTTTTCCACCCCCTGTTATATACATTTTTGGTTGGGACAAATGCAGCTATTTCCAGTATTCCCACTCAGTTTCTACATCAGTGGTGAGCAGTACTAAAATCAAACGTGTACTGCATGTATGAAAAAAAAGCTATGAAATTATCGTGTAAGATCTCTGGTGTTTTCAGGTGCAAAAAGTGATTTTCTCAGCTTGACTTTTCACCCATCAGCTTTAATAAACATTCTGTGCAGTTTGATTTAGTTTTCCTTATTTAATGCTCCTTTCCTTTAATAGATATCGAATTGACATTATTTAAATTACCTCACACTGCCTAATGTCATCTGTTCTTGTTCAGGTCTCAGCAGAACAAGAACAAATTTAACTGGTCTTTTCAGTATGGCCCACATACAGCAGCAGTTACAAACCTAGTCCTAAAGTATGACATTATGCCTAAAGTATTACATTTTTAAGAAAGGTTTACAATATAATTAACATATTGTATTTTAAAATATGTTACATTACTAAAACATTTTGAGTTGGAATGTTTGGAGCAGCAGTTTCCCATCTTTTCTCTTCCTTTCACCCAGTGTAGTGTGTTAGAGATTAACACCCAGCACAAGATATTAAATAAACAAACTCTGCATTAATAACAACTACCTTAGGTTGCCTCTACAATAAAAAATAAAACACTTCAATAAGTAGTTCAATAATGTTTCATTGAAAGGAAAAAATGTTTGTTTAAATGATTTCTTGGTTGCAAAAAAATGACTTACCATACAAGGATATTTAAAAATGGACGTGCATTTCGATTTTCTTATTAGAGAAGGGAAAGTGTGTGTTGTTTTTGCACCGTTTTCAGGAGCCATTAAAGTTTCCTGTCTAGTCCAGAAAAATAACCAGAGTTTAGTTATTTTTTTAAGGTAGAAGCATTTTGGATAGTAATTTGTTGGAATACGCGTTTTACTATCGTTTAATTGTGACTGTAACTTTATTTGAACACCAGTCTGGAAAAGGAATAAGAATAAGAGGCCGCAAAATGATCCATTTCTCTGGTTTTATTATTTGTACGTACTGCTTTGAGTGAAATTGAACATTTTTGTTTTATTCTATAAATTACATATAAAAAAAAAGAAAGAATAAATAAAAATGCAGCAATGGCTAAATATTGTTTTATCGTAAATGATGACTGGTGCAAATATAATACCCCTATAATACCCTCATTTAATAATACAAATAATAATATAATAATAGTATTTATTTTAACAAAACAGTATTTCAGTCATGGATTTTGTGTGTTTGGGTTTTTCCAAATAAGATTTGGTTTAGGTAAACACCTAATCAGTACCACAGTAAATGAAATTAGAGTTAAAATAGTATTTTTTGGAGCATCTTATAGAAACATGTGCATTGCATTTACTATGCCTGGGGTCAGGAGGAGGTGTATTTAGCTACAGTAATACACATTTAGTAGTGTGTGGTGTGTGGGTGTGTGTATATTTCTGCCTTACTTGACCCCAGCCTAGTTACAAAATGAGAGGGAGGGAGAAAGACAGCAGAATACAGAGGGTGGAGAAAACAAGAGAGAAAGGAAGTTGAAGAGAGGAGGGAGGAACCAGACTGATCGAAAGATAGACAGGAATAAAGAACAGTGTATGAGCGTGAGAGGGTCAGGCTGAAAAAAAAGAAACAGACATTATGAAAGAAAAAGAGAAAAGCAAAAGAGAAGCAAGTCTGAACATCTAAGGCTGATATATGAGAGATGAGTGGAGAACACAAGCGTTAATCCAACAGGGAAATAACCCAGCATGCCACTTTGTTTCCTTCTGCTTGCGGCCTCTTTCCGTAGAGAGAACATTTTTTTTTTGCTGCTCAGAGGCAAGTTCGCCTATCCTCATTAAGCAAGCTACGGGCCTACACTCTCATAGCTTACAAGCATAGGCTGAAAAGATTTTCTGTGTTGCTTATGTACATTTATTGCAATTGCACTCAAGGGAGGAAATGGCTGCTTAAAGCGTTTCTGTAACTGAAATAGAAGGCAGTATTTTATCTGCAGTGTAAGATACTGGAGAAAGCTGCAACCATAGTTAAGCAAAGTTTTAGCCACATCTTTGTTTTAAAACTTGAATTATGCACTGCAGGGAATGACACTCCACATAAGTACATTATGGTTCGTATAATGATATCATCATTGATATGAACTGATGTGCGGGTGAGCAGCTGTAGCCTCCCGCAATTTCACAGATAATCTGTCTCCAGCATGCATTGTTCACGCTGTGTCTCGTTAGTTCAAACGTACAAACTGTTTTTTCTTCCTAAACTATGCTGTACTACTGTTTACATCAAATGTACACTGTATTAGGATGCAGAATCTGTAAATCTGGAAATGCGCTTATGTAATAGTTTTCATATATAAGGCCAGACTTTTTTAATTGCTTGTTCCTCGGATGTCCCCACTTAAGAATCTACTGAGGAGGGAGAGAAAAAGATAAAAATAAATCTTTATTTTTCAGCACTTTTCAATTTTTCGAGGACTGTGTGGAATTAATACACGGAAGTGGGAAGAAATAAAAATATTGTTTTTATTAAAAAATTTAATGTATTTAACCTACAAATAAATTAAAGTGAATGTGGGAAAAAAATTAATGAACAAAAGAAAGCCGCTGGCTCTCCAATGGAGGGTGGAAAAAGCTAATATATATATATATTATTTTTTAGGGGGATTTTTTTATTTATTTATTTTTTTTATTTTATTTTTTTTGTTTTCAACCTTTGGTGCTGCAGCAGATGCGAGAAATACCAAAAAAATAAAAAAAAATTTCAAATATGATCGTCGGCAGATCCGCGAAACAAGAAATAAAAAAAGTCTGACCTAAGGGACTTTTATGTAAGCTTAAGCTTATAATGTATTTAGGTGTAAATGTGGATTATTTTATTTTTACATAATTGCTAAATTATGTTTCTCATTCATAATCACCATGTGTGACCATGATATGTAGGGTTTATAGGAGATCTTTTTAGAAGGGTGTTGGGTCAGTTTACGGCTGGCTTTGATTAGTCATTGCATGGGTATTTTTAAGTAGCCACTGGATTGTTGTTTGAACTAGTTTTAAGTGGTCAATGGACTGGTATTTGGATGTCTTTGATTAGTCATTGGACTGGCATTTGAGTCTTGAATGTCCTTTCGTGTGATGTTTGCACTGGTTTTGATTAGCCATTGGACTGGTATTTTAAATGGTTTTTTAACTGGTTTTAAGTAACCATTGGACTGGTATTTGGGTGGCTTTAATTAGCCGTTTTACAGGTACATGGGCTGGTTTTGATTATTGTTCTGGTATTTAAAAAGTCATTAATTAGCAGATTGGCTTGTATATGGACTGGGTTTTAATTAGTCATCGGTTTTGTATTGAGACTCTGTTTTTTGCAATGGGCACCTTAAGAGCTAGACGTGACTGATTACTGGTCAAGTTTCTTAGTCAAGTCAAATCTACCAAAACCTACATGAACCTACACAGTTAACTCTTGTTTTTACATTTTATCATTTGTGAGTTAGCCAGCGTAGCAGGGTAACAAACACATGGGTAAAAACTCAATTTTGTCCTGGATTGCTGAGCAAAAATAAATAACATAAACAAGGAAATGCACGACAGGCTCTAAACTTTCCATAATGTGATCGTATCTTTCCAAAAACTTTCCAAATACGCTTTTAGGTTGAACCATTTTATTGTTTCAAGTATTTCATCATGGATAATTGATATATTGTTTTAAAGTCCTCTATGCTGCAGATATGATAATATTAGCTCACAGCTGTATGTTTAGTTAATGCAGTTTAAAAAAAGTTATGTCATGTAAATTTGTTCTTCATTTCTAAACCCTAGTAGAGCAATGCCCACTTGTGTGATTTAGTCTTTAGATTATTTTTATGAACAGTTGTGTCTCTATGACTTTCTTTTTAAATACTGTGTGCCCCAGTACTACAAGTAGTCTAGAATCCCTCCTGCCGCTTAGCAACTAATTTCTGCAACAATCTACAAACTCTCAGTGTAAAGACTTTTGTATATGTATTTTATTTAGTGTACTTAGCTTTATTAATTAAATCTAATTGCATTTATGAAGCTGGAATAAACCATAGCACGGTAACACACTGCACCAAAATGAGAGCCTTTTGTGTTGTAACACTTTCGTTGCAAATAACTTGCATAGTACTTCAAATTAACCTGGTTTGACATGAATTAATGTCTCTATGCCTCTCTTTTGTCCAAGTTGTGTTGATTTGCCACATTAGCCATTTAATGGTGTAATTCAGAACATTTTTAGCACGCTATGTTAGCAGCTATTCTTCCTGCAATGCTATATTTAGCTACACTATATCTATATCAGGCTGTTATACTAAGGTTCTAGATAGCTCCAGGTGATTGGTTTTGCATATACTGATAGCTAGGTACAATCTTGGTTTATTTTATAATGTTTGAAGAAACTCCTTACAGTATTACTCCTGGCAGGACACTTGCTAGAATTAAAGCTAAAATGCGTGCGAAGTGGGGAGTGTCAGCGTTTTAGCCGACTGCATACTGAATGGTCTTTCTGTGCTGCTGTTCAGCTGTAGACCAAAAATAGCATCTGCTCCTTCATAATGACAATGCTTTATGGAATTTGCCTTCTGCAAAAGACAAGATGTTAAAACTGCGTGAGCTTTAGCTGTAGGGCTTCACCTCTTTTTGGAAGTCAACATTCTACATTTGAGTCCGTTGTTTTAAAGAAATTCTAGAAACTAGAAGATAGAAGCAGTCAATACAACTGAATGTGTATGATGTCACTAATTTTACATTAGAAATATAGTTCTGGTTGTGTAAATGGAAAATATATGTCAAATTTTAGTAAAGTAAAAGTATTAATTCAATTCATGGTCGTAAACAAAGTTTTACTACCCGACAAAGTTGGTTGTTGCCTAAAAACATGAACTTTAACCAGCTTTCCAATAAAGTGAGTATCATTTTACTATTTTATATAATAAAACTGAGATTATAAAATATAATTATATACAACCAGAAACTGAACAGTATTTATTCATTATCTTCTGCTTAATCCACATGGGTTTGCAGCCTTTGCTCACCTGTCAACTGGCAACTCTGGGTGCAAGGGCAGGCACAACCCTAGATAGGACGCCAATCCATCGTAGGGCACACACAGGGCCACTTCAGAGACACAAATTAACCTAGCACACATATCTTTTGGAGAAGATCAGAGTAAACCCACACAGACTCCACACAGAAAGGACCAAGGCCACTCCACCCTGGGATTGAACCAGACCTTCTTGCTCTGAAGCAGCGGTGCTACCGACCAAGCCACCGAACTGCCCTTAGAAACAGTATAGAGCAGCAAATGTATATGCCATGCATTTATGTTGACTTTTATTTCACTGAAGAAGTGAAATGCAGAAGCAGTTTTCAGTTGTTATTTTGTCTCATTCTTCCTGCAAGCAAGTTTTAAGATGTGCGACACTACAGGGTCATTGTTGGTCAGTGTGTGGATCCACACATCCTCTGTTGTGCACAGGTCAAGACTGCAGTCAGTCCAGTCCGGTTAGCTTTATTTAATGACTGTTTTGTGACCTGAAATGCAGGAATGGATGTTTATTAAAATTTTTTGAAAATAAGTTGACCAGACATAACATGAAATATCTCATACTGTCTGCAATGAAATAAATGTCACAGTAAATGTAGGAAACAGTTTTTTGATTTGGAGCTTTTTATATGTAAGGTGGCACGTTAGTTCAATTCATCTATATGAATTTTTATGTTTTATCTGTATCTGCATGGGCATTAAATGTGTTAGATCAATTATGCTTAATATTTAGTATATTGATTCTTAAGTAGTGCCCTGGCTTTAAACGATGTGTTATCCCCTAACCTAAGGTCTGAATACTTTTTTTTTTTTTTTTACTGTCGACCCAGATTTGGTATAGTAGTCCATTTAGCAATAGAAATAATGGCCGTGGACATGAATGCAGATTCCAAATGAGAAGGGGTGACAGAGCCAGAGAGAAAGAAAGCTTGAAAGGCTCAAATTTGTAAAGTATTCTTCAGGCTAAGAGTCCTAAGACGGTTTCCTCAGCGGAGGATCTTTTAAGAAATAAGCTAATGTATCATTCATAGTGGGCAGTTTGGTGGCTTGGCAGGAATAACTGCTGCCTCACAACAAGAAAGTCCTGGGTTCAATCCCAGGGTGAAGTGGCCTGAGTCCTTTCTGTGTGGAGTCTGCATGTCCATGGGGTTTACTCTGGGTACTCCAGTTTCCTCCCACAGTCCAAAGCCATGCATGTAAGGATAATTGGCGACTGTGTGTGCCCTTTCCATGGTTGATCCTGCCCTTGTGCACCAAGTTGCCAGGTGGGCACCGGCTGGCCCGTGACCCCGTCTGGACTAAGCGGAAGATAATAGATAGGTGGATAAATATTTTTTTAGTGAATTGCTTATTTGTGCGCTTTATAAAGCAACAGGTTTGGATAGACCACAGATGCAGTTTTCTTAGCATCACCACATCCCTAATCTTTTTTGACACATCCCATGATCCTTCTGCAAGCCAGCTCCCTTACCAGTTTGTAGACACATTGTAGATACACCCTTTAACCATCAGGGATGGAAAACATAGATGACTGGCAATTATGTTTTTACGCTTCTTATTTGCTTAACATTTTATCGGCAGCTTGTCATAACACAATGTCAAGTGATATTTAATGTCTATGTTAATGAGCTTGTGATGGACACAAGGAGAGGGAAAACCTTTTTCAGCGATGTTGTGCGAGGCTAAAGCATGGACAGGGAAAGGTAAAAGCATTACCAATGGAAATCACCCTGCTCTGCTGGAGTCATTCAAGGACAAGGGCTTCTCTGTTTCAGCATGACTGGCAGGTTTTCGTGCCAATCATGCAGTGCTTCACCTGTGCCTAATGAAAGAATGTTGATGTGTGCGACTGGGTTCTTGTTCGCACTGACCCTGATTTAGAAGAGCCACCAAAAAATAAACTGTTAGGTTTAAAAAATATCAACCCACTTCAACAGAGGTGTCAGATGAAAATACACCATATAGAATAGAGTTTATCCTGACTACCAAGAACATAATAAATAAATATATGTGCATCATATAAACTCATATAAACAGTTTATTAGGTACACCTCCCTTGTTTCTGGTAAGGACCCCCAAAAGACCTCCAGAAGTCAGGCTTTATTAAGTTTGCGGATCATTCTCAGCACTGCAGTGACAGTGTTATTGTGTATTATGCTGGCATGAGTGGGTCAGACACAGCCGTGCTGCTGAAGTTTTTGAACGCCTCGTTGATGGCTGAATTGAGAGTAGACCACCAACCAAAACCATGTCCAGCAGTAATGTAAAATAACTGTTCATCAACAAATGAGCTACTGTCTGACTAGGTGAATGTAGTGTTTAAAGACTCCAGCAGCACTACTGCGTCTGATCCAATCTTACCAGCTTAACACGCACTAACAGCCATCAACACCTCTGTGTTACTGCAGTGCTGAAAATGATCAGTTACCCAAATAGAAACTGGGATGAGATTCATGTATCTCAAAGAAAAAAAAAATAACATTATTTTATTTAAGTTAAGACAAATTGAAATTCTTCAAATATCCATCCATTATCTTCCGCTTTATTCACACAGGGTCGCAAGCTAGGCCGTGCCCACCTGACAACTCTTGCCGCCAATCCATCGTAGGGCACACGATACAGACTCAAAAATGTGACTCGCATCGTATATTGTAGGCTGTAAATTGCCATAGAACCTACATATGAAAGCGTTGAATATTTTGTTACGATAACATTGGGAACTTTCATTAATATAGTCAAATCTGGTTAATTGGACCAGCCGCTTATTCAGACAATTGTTGGCTTGTAGACCAAGAAGGAAGTGACACTCCCATGAACCAATAGAAGACAATAGTTTAAAAAATGTGATCAAATAATGTAAATCCATTAAAGAAAAAGCTGACATAACATGGCAATGTAGATTTTTTAAACAAATGTAAACTTTTATGACACATTGTGTATGGTAAAGACATGTAACAACACAAATATGGAAAGCATTGCAACTACAACAAAGTAGATAAAAAACATAAAAAACAAAAATGAACATACATATGCTAAGAACTACTTTTAAACTGCTTCAATCATCTATTATCTTTAGCTATTTGGATGCACAAATGGATTTGCAATGCAACACAAGTGAACTGCTGATTATTCTGTCACAATAAAATCAGTCAAGGTAGACCTGACGTGTAACACAACACGTAGCATGGTCCTCCTCAGTTGACCCTGGTGCTTTGCCCTCAGCACCAGTGCTTTAAATATCTGCCATCTCTTCCGTCCCCTGGGTGATGCCTTTGTTCTTTGACACCAATGCAAAATGCACAGAGGATACACCTTTTGTGTGTAAGCAAATTGGATGGCCGGTATCAGATCGTGGGCATCTGAGGCATCAGAGGTTTCGCCGTCAATATGTTTACTGGGATGAGGGCGGGCATAGCGGGTGCAGTGGGCCGTGGACGTGTTTATACTGATGATAAAATTACTTTTGTCTGGGCTTGTTGATAGACTGTTCTGCAGCCATATCGTCCCATCTGAGTAACCACAGCAACCCGTTTTGGGATATCATGCTGGAATATTAACCTCCAGCGCTTTAAAGTGTTGGCTCCCAGTTGCAAAGAGTACTGGGACACTGATCATGTAGCAGAAGAGAAACTAGCTGAGGGAGTTCTGAATTTAGGGCTGTTCTTTAGATTTGGAGACCTATATTAAAGGCAATTATGGCTCAGTGGTTAAGGTTCTAGGTTATTATCTGGAAGGTTAAGACTGGTCTTACCACCATCAAACCCCTGATCAAGGGCGTTATTCCTTAAAATTGTATGTTTAGCATACAGATTATCCATGTGTGCCTTACAATTGAGCCACAATCGAAGCCGAAATAAGAGGATGTTCACGTTACAGCGAATAAACAAATCACAGATATGACATCAAACTCCTTAATTTTACACCCTGTCTTCATAAAACAAATTTCAATGTCAATTATTTTAATTGATAACACATTGATTCCAGATCAAGTACAGTCGATTCCTGTTAATAGGACCACATCGGGACACGGTCATTTTGGTCCTAATAACTGGATGGTCCGATTAAACGAACATGCCCCATGTTACAAAAAGGGACGTGCTATGTAACATATTAAATGTTTATTAAACCTTTATTGTGCTATTTACACGTATAGCAAACGTACAAACAAGAACTACCGTTGCGTACGAACTTTGTTCATTGAAAAATACATTTGCAGCAAGTTGTTCGAAACAATCTACAACACAATGTATAGGTACTCAGCATGCAAAGCATAATACTGTAAAAAACAAGTTCTTACTAAATTCCAGTCAACGTTTAAAGAACTTATCCAGTGTGATTTGATCCGCTTTAGCAGGGGCTAAGTGGCTTCCTTTTTTTGTAGTAAATGGAAATGATAGGCAAACACCTGTAGGTGGCAGTAGAGGGTAGAGTTTTCGGGTAGTGATGCCAGAGACGAAGAGTTTGTTGGGATTTTTAGATACTAATATGACATTCTGTACACTTTCTTAGTCCAATTAAGGGGAATTTTGGTCCAAATAAGCGTAAGAACATTACACGTATTTAATTTGATTTGATTTGGTACTTTAGGATTTGGTCAGAATAAGCAGCTGGTCCCATTAACCGCTGGTCCTATTAACCGGAATCGACTGTAGCTGAAAACATTTTGGAATCACCTTGTAACAACTTAAACAAATACCAGCAAAGGTCTAACTATACAAATTAATCTGCATTTAAAAGGGAATGCCAGCAGACCTACATGAGCTGCTGGGCTTGGCTAATTGAAAGACAAAGTTACCCCAACAAGAGAGTTGTCAATTCAGTTGAAACAATGGAGAGGTTTATAAACTTATTAAGGAAGAAAATCCAACAAGAGTATATCTAAAAGTTGGAATATGTAAAATCTTCAGAATCGACAACTTATATATATTATATAACAATACAATATATATATATATCCTTTAATTATAACCTTCCATAATAGAATAGTCCAATTACCTTATTACCTCACCAATAACCTGTGCTAACTCCAACTTGTGGGCTTGAAATAAATGTCTTACAGGGCATCTACACTGCTCACAAAAATTAGGCGTATATTAAATTAGGGGGTATTCCCCAGTTTTTGTGAGAAGTATTTTCATCCTTCAGCATGAGCACCATTGTTTTGGAAATATATAAAAACATAAATGCTGTTCAAAACTATCATTAACTAATCAAGACATTTTGCTTAACCAAAGATCTATATTTTATGTATGCTACATTTGTGTAAGTTGTGTAATTTGTGTAACTTAGATTGGGTTGGTTTGCCCTGACTTATAATATGCAATGCTCACAAAAATTAGGGGATATTTAATTAGGGGCTATTTCAATTTGAAATGTTCCCTAATTTTTGGAAGCAGTATATTTTAAGTTGTGATTTGCTCCTAGAACGTGACAATGACACTTTTTAATGTAATATGGTATCCAAACATAAAATCCAAATGGCTTTCTTGAAACGGCGACTGAAGTCTCACCTTTTCACTCAGCACTCAAGCAAACACCAAGATTGCACCTAGCATTTTAAAGGCTAAAAACTTTTATATAACTCCTAGGAGGGATTTAGTTTGATAGTGTTCTCGATCTGTAAGCTATTTGAGCTGGTGTGAGGTAATGTTTAAAAGGGAGAAAACACAACACTTGTGTATGTTGCTGTGGATGACGGTGTCTGATAAATAACGCAAATGTTTAGGTACGGTACGGTATAGGTTTTGGGGACAGTAGATACACAGTAGCATATTACATTCATATTCTTCCTGCTGATGAAGAATAACCTGTGCACGTTTTACCCATTATTTTAATGAATCAACAACAAAATGCACTTTTGCAGGTTCACATATCATCTATTAATGCAAATAGCATTGTATAATTAACTTATATTTTCCATTAATTTCAATGTCTCTGTATACAGTTACAGAACGTCAGTATAAAACCGGTCACTATAAATAACTATATAAAATAGTGTCATGCACGAACAGTGGTACAGATATCCCTGGTCTGTTTCCAGAACTGGACTGGGTTCTCCCTGTTTCTGAGTAGGTTTTCTCCCACAGTCCAAAGACATGTATTTTTAAACAAGTTCCAGGACTCCAGGAGTCCAGGAGTCTAAACATTTGTACAAATATTTTTGCAATAAAGGGCTTGGCCCACAACAAGAGAGTTGTCAATGTTTTTACTGTAAGATATTTGGCTTAATGTTTGGGATTTGCATACAGAAATGCCAAATGAAACAGTATTAAAATGGGCTATAAAGGAAGCAATGAAGTTTGATTACATTCAGCAATGAATATTAAATCCTTGTTCACTTCCGATATAAATTATAATTAAGATATATTGAGATGTATTATAATTACAATCAAATTTTCCCCCAAAAAACATGGAACATATAATGACAAAAAGGAGATATTGAGATATCTTCAAGAAGGACATCCAACAATAAGTTTGGACAGTAAGCAAAGTATAAACAAAGTGACAAGTACAAAGTAAGGCCAAAGTTGCCAAAGTGTCAGGAAAAAAAATTCTCAACCCAGACTATGCCTATGTTAAGTCTGCATGTCCACCTTCTCTCCAGGTTTTCTCCAGGTACTCTGATTTCCTGCCATATTCTAAAGCGGGATTTCGGGCAATTGGTGTCATTAATGTGTCCCCGTGCGAGTGAGTGTGAGTGGATTTGCCCTGCAATGTATTGGTGCCCTGTCTAGGGTTGATAACTGCCTTCTACCTTGTGGTTCTGGTTAATTCCCCGATTCCTGCCACCCTAACCTGGAATAAGGGAGAATGAATGAAATGCAGGAACATGTCTGAGTGGTAGATAATAAGCAAAGAAGTGGCTGCAGGATCTTAAAAAGTCCTTCTGGTACTCACTATGACACAAATGTCCTGCCCACTAATGATTGTGGACACTGATGTTGATTATTTTAGACTTTGGAAAAGATTAATGGGCTCTCTTTCAAAAAGGCTAAAAGGAGCAAAAGGGTTTGGAAGCCGGTAGTAACATTTCTTTTAGGAGCCTGCCAGTGCTTGCTCACGTCGCTGCTGGCTTCTCAGGGCTTCATGTGAAAGTCGTTACGTGGAGTCGCTGCGCCTCGGTCCAGCAACAACAGCGATTTGAGCGAGCCACAGTGACTCAGCTGGAAATGTATTGAATGGATCTGACGTGTGGTTAAGGAAATAGTTGTGTGCTGATTCACATGCCTCTGGCTCTGGCTGGTCCAGCTGCTGCTGCTGTTGCATATGTTAACACGGAAGGCCATCGGTAATGGCCAGTGCTAAGCAGGGAAAAGCCTTGCGCTTGCCATTTGGATCTAGGTCTGTTATATGAGACTGCCATGGACTGCATCATATTTTATTCTGTTACTACTTAATAACGAATAGCAGCGTTTTTGCTTTTCTAGCATTAGAATTGTAGACTTTATATAGACAGCATACTTTATTTTTTTACTTATAACAACTATGCTCAAGGAGGATAGGTCCCTTTTTAAGTCTTGGTCTTCCAAAGGTTACTTACTCATCACATTTAGGGAGTTTGTCCCTGTGAATGGGCTTGCTCTGTTGGACTTCTAGAAAGTCTCTTTAAGAGAATGATCTGTTGTAAACAGTAATATTTATATAGAAATTGACTTGTACTTGAAATTTGTGGAAAGTTTAAAAACTTGTTTTTTTATTTCAGGTTAATAAGAAAGTACAGTGGTACCTCGGTTCTCAACCACCTCAGAACTCCCCAAATTTTTTATTAGAAAAATTTGTCTCTGATCTCGAAGACCTCTTAGTGCAAATAAGTCAGCATGAATCCTAAAGAGGTTACTTTGTAAGAGCCCACTGGCAGCAATTATGGAATATAAGCATAAATAGACATATTTCACATAAACAAGTGGGACTCTTCTAGTGCTGCATTAGGGTAAAAATGCTATAAATGTAAATGGTCCACTTCAAGAAACAACCTTCAGAACAGGTAATGCAGTATCACCTTTTAAACACTTTAAACCTTTAGGTGGATAAGTCCAGCGCAGTACTATTAGCAGGATGTCACAGTGATCGTTTGACCGGCACTTGCCACTACTGGGTATATGTAGGTCCAGAGAAACTTGTGACATCTAAAAGCACCTGTGCCCAGCACAGCGTAGTTCCTATTTTTATGCAAGTAGGTAATCCAAATTAAACCACTTTTCATGAAATGTTGAAAAGGCATTCATAGAAAGAACTGAATTTACTGTTATAAACTGTTAACATTTTGAGACCTCAGTCATTAAAGCGAATGGATGTCGAATGTCGTTTTTGAGAAAATCAGATCCTAGTTAAAAAATGATTCTGTGCCAAACCAAGAAGATTTAAAATGCCATTCTTTGGCTTGCAATGACCAACTAATGCCAGTGGTCCAGTCCCAGATGTCCTCTGGCGTTTGATGGCTGACAGTTCTGGCTTTAGTGGTCCACTTTTAGTAAACAATGTAAAATAGGTCATGGCTAAAAGCAGTTCATGCATATTCAGTGTCATGTTGAGAGGTTGGAGTGGAAGCTAACATGCACATGGCGACAGGAGGTGGTATGTGGTGATTGGGCTCTCCTGTGAGGATATTCCCCTCTGAATATTTGCTTAATGTTGGAGCTGACAGCCTGAGCTTTGTGTTTGAGCGTGTCCCTGCAATGTGTCGGTGACATAACTGGCTAAAAGTAGGCACCGAGTTGCTCAGAATCACACACACACACACACACACACACACACTCAGATGATGGCACAAATAGTAAGCTGACTGCAGACCAAAGTAACTACAGAACCCACAGTTCAACGAGACATAAAGAGGTTTGCATATATTAAATATATAGTATTGGCTGCTATAGTGGTTTCCAGATTTTATACTCGGCTGTTGAAATATTAGGCATTTCCTATCCCATAATAGCTGTTATCTAACATCTGATAGGATTTACTGTAGGAACAGATGACCAAAAAAAAAAAGATTGCTAATCTGATTGTCAGGACTGGGAATGCTTGGGAGAGGGGAAATGTGCAAAATCTGCAAAAACTTTGGAATTTCCTGGATTTATGCTTCTACAAACAGTTCTACTGAAAAGTGTTTTGATCTGCTTTCTTGAGAAAAACAGATTTAGACATTGCATACCTTTAATACAGTACAGTGTGTATTTGCAGTCCTTATCTTTAAGACAGTGGTGGCACAGCAGTTTAGGTGCTGGAATATTGACGAGCATTGTCACTCAGGATTGGACTGGAGACTGCTTTAACCCAGTTGGTGTAGTTAGAGACTTTGTGTACGTTACGTTTGTGTGTACGACTTTTATTTTTGTCGCAAGCTGTAAATGGAAGTTTGTAGGTGCTCGTCTTATTATACAAAACTACTCATCCCCCCCCCCCTCCCCCTGTAGTCGGGTCAAGATTTATTTCTATAGTGCTTTTACAGTGGAGCATTGTTTTAGAGCAGCTTTACAATATTAAATTAGCTTCTCATATCTAAGGCCAATAGCAAATTAAGCAAGCCTTGGGCAACAGTGACAAGGAAAAAACTTGCTAAACGTTATAAGGAAGGACCAGCCTATTAATGTGTTTTTGGTTTCCATCAAACCACAGCTTCAGGTCGATCATACCGTCCTTTTATGTGTTATGGCTTTTTCCTCCAAGGGGTTGTAACAATACATTACTGCATTTTCTCTATTTAGTGAATTATGAATTATTTTTGGAAAGGCATTAATGATGTTGTGTAGGTGACATCATTTCGTTCTGATGCACTTGCGTATTATTTGCGCAGTTTCCTTGTGACAACACCGTTTATAATTACATTATAGTAGCATAAAGTATACATCATAGCAGCATTGACTATTGGCATTGTCTATTTGGGTCAACATCCTGTTTCACAGAACGTAATGTGGTCATTAAATGGCATGTTATGTCATTAAAGCCGTACATCTAAAATTTTGTCAGGCTGAGCATATGCCACAGTTATCAAATGTAAATATTAAACAGGGGGAGGAGTCAAAATTCACATCCTGCAATGTTTTCTCGTGTTACTGTGAGAATCCTCTGGCATGAACTTGTTTCAGTGCACCCTGATACTTTCATGAGTAATGCAATTACAGGTGTGCACTTCATTACCCTGTGCAGACAGGGTCCATTCACATACATCTGCTGTTTAGGGGACTGCAGTAGCTTAGCGGCTAAGGTACTGGACTCTGGACCTCTTGGTCCAGGGTTTAAATCCCACCTCTGCCAAGCTGCCTAAGTCGGGTCCTTAAGCAAGGACCTTAACCCACCATTGCTGACTGTATGGATTGTAAGTCGCTCTGGATAAGGGCGTCTGCTAAATAACATAAATGTTTAAGAAGCTTATCCTTTTTGTTAATGTTATTAACCTGCTTAATCTGTATATTAGCTTACCAGATTGTAGTACAGTGGTCAAACTGACAGCACAGAAAGATTTTATTAAACACAATGGGTCCTATTTTAGTGATCTTTAGGCGAGCCATCAACCACGCACCGCACAGCTTGATTTAGGGCGTTTCAGTGTGTCTGTGCAAGGGAAAAGTATGCCTTGTGCTACGCAAAACACGCAAAGAAGTTATTTTAATTATCTTAATTAATCACGGGTGTGTTTTGGGCATAGTGGGCAATAAACCGATTAGCATTGCACTTACCATTCCCTTTAAAGGTTAAGATGTCAGATTGCTATTTGACGCATTTAGAAAATAACATTGATGAATTCCACTCATGATTTAACAAAGACTACCAAAAGTAATATGACAATGAGCTGTATGGCGTGTTGCTGTAAAATAATGTTATATTGTTTATAATGAAATGCAAAAGTTTGCATAGCTGCCAACTTTCTTTTGGCACACATCTGTCTTAACAATTTTCTGCCAGACTAGCAATAAACTTCTGATTGTTGACTTGTCTTTGTTTTTTTTACACCAGAAATATACCTGAACAGACATTATTTCAAGACCATCATGCAAAACGGCGTTTTGATATTCTCAAGTTGAGTTGATATCTAAGTGGCGCAGGTGGAAGGTGTAGACTGTTGGCAGGGTGTGAAATAGCAATGAGCATCGAGACGCGTCCTTTGCAGGGTGGAAGATAGGGCCTAAGGTTTTATTAAACACATGCAGCATCAGTGTATGCAGACTGAATACTGAATGTTCGGCTAATGTTTTGCTGCTGATGAGCATAGAGATGGTGAGCAGCTGTTTTTCAGTTAAGGTGTTTAAGAGAACAAAATGTTCCATTTTCATTATTAAGAGGATAAAATTTATGGTGTAATGCAATACAATCTGTGACCTTTAGAAGGCCAAATGATGTGAACCACCAATGTCCAAGCAGAAGGTGTGACTTACCTGTCGTCAGTTGTATCTGGCTGGTTTGTTGGCGTGACTTTGGTGAAACCGCTCCAAATGCTGTATTTGTTTGGTGTTATTTGGAGTATGAAATTGTTTATCCGGTTTTACTGTTTGCACCTGCTGTATGTGTTTCAGTAAAATGCATCATTTTTGCTTTATTAAATAAAGTACTAAAAATTCCAAATTGTTTTTTTTTGTTTTTTTTATTTGGCAGCAGAGTGGCAATTATTCGCTGTTGATGTGAGCTGGTCAAAATAACAAAGAAGATGCACTGTTTTCAGACCTCAATTACGAATACGAGTAATAACACAAAGAAAAGAAGTTTATACACATTTTAAGCAAAACAGTAATAACATTTAAATGTAGGACATTTTAGAAATCAATAGTTTAATTACAGTTCTCATACGTCTTAAATGCTTTCTTAATAATTAAAATTTGGTTCACCGAATCAGTACTTTATTAAATAGAATGAACTGTTTCTGTGTTGGAATTCATCAGATGATTTTAATGGACTTGCTTCCATAAATGTAGATATTTTGGTTTAAATAACATTTGTTCAGAGCTGTACATGCGCACAGAGATACAAAAACAAGATTAAAAAAAAAATATATATATATATATATATATATATATATATACAAACTCTTCCAGTTTCACGCGTCCACAGATAAGAACGCAAGCTATTTGCCTTCACTTTTTCCAGGGCAATGATTAACAAGATTTGTGGGAGAGCTCGGCACGGCGGGTGAAGAGGTGTGTGAGCGGATTTCAGGTCTGATCCCCATCTGATTTGGAGCGCTGAAAAGGTGGGGGAGGTTAGAAGGAGGAGGAGGAGGAGGTGGGGTTATGTTGTATTTCCTGTGTCGCAGTTTACTGCTTTTTAGAGCAAGAAAAATGGGCTTATGTAACGAGTCACGTGAGCAATCCAGAAATAGTGGCAGAGCTACAGCTGCCATTGCTCTTCCAAGCAGATCCTGGGCTTTTCTGGCACCATTGACTCAGCCTGGGCCCAGAACCTGAGCACCGCAGGAGGTCGCCGTCTGAGCTCCTATATGAGGAAGTTAAGACCCAAATATACTCTCTGCATTGTAATGATGGGACATGGCAGGCAGTAAAGTAGAGTGATCTAGAGGGAAACAGGAAGGAGAGTAGGAGAGAGTATGGAACACACTCACACTCAGAGCGATGTGCAATCATGCAGTGCAGAGCGAGGCCTCTGTGGTGCGTCCTGGTTCACCAACAGAGAAAAAACAGCGCACACGTATTCACAGACAAGCAAGAGTATGGACTATATCAATACATGTGAAATGCAACATCATTGACTAAAATGTTTTTATGGGTAAAATCATAGAAAATGTTTACATTTATACAATTAATTCAGGAAAGTATATAAAGCAACACGAGTAGAGCGTAAATACATGCTTAAGTGTTGTCCTACAGTGAAATATGCAACTCCAAATCGAAAAAAGTTGGGGGCAGCATAGAAAATGCATTTAAAAGTTGGGATGGTAAAGCATTTAGCACTTTGTAATGCTGTCATTCCTTTTTACCACACTTAAATAATGTTTTGGCAAAGAACATACGAGCATTTTAGTGTTCCAGGTTTTATTTATCTCACTCTACCTCCTTTGGGGGCAGGTCAGAACTGTAGGTAAGCCAGTCCAGTAGCCATGCCTTTGTAATGTGTGCAACATGTGGTTTTGCAAAGCCTGGGGAAAAATGTATATGCATCCCTGGAAAAGATGGTATCTTGAAGACAGCATATATTGCTCTAGGATCTCAATGTACAGTACTTTTCTCCATTAATGCCGCCATCACAGAAGTATAAATAACCTTTGCACTAACACTGGCTTTTGGACTTGTTTCTCATAACTGTTTGGATGGTCCTTTTTGTTTTTGGTTCAGAGCTCACGGCATCCATTTTCTTTCAAAACACATTTGGAATACCGATTCGTCTGACCACATTACACATTTCCACTGCGTTCTGGTCCATCCTAGATGCCTCTGATGCCCAGAGAAGTTGACATCACTTCTGGACTTGTATAACACAAAGTTTCTTTTTTTCCCAGTAAAGTTTTAAGTGGCATTTATGAGTGGCGTTCAGCTTAACCTTGCACCCTTGGCCTTAACGCACTTAAATTGCCCACGTCCAAACTTTTATTTAATGTGTTGCAGGCCAGAAATTTATAAAATTGATGTTTATTAACAAATGAAATGAAGTTGACCAGACAAAACATGAAATATCTCAGCTTTATAATGTCTGCAATAAAATAAAAGTCAAGTAACTGTAAGGAATTACATTAACCATTAGGAACGTAAGGATTGTTTTTACGATTTGGCAAAATCAGAGGCAATATAAGGGCCAATGTTTTAACATGACTAAAATTTGTTTCAGACAAGTCTGTTAGGATGGCTGTTATTATAGTGACCATTTGCAAACATACTTTATACGACAAATCATATTGTCTGTAATGAAGTAAAAGTCAAATTAAAAGTAAGAAGCATGGATTTTATTTGTATGTTCTATACTGTCACAACTTTTTTTTTATTTGAGGTTGTAGCAGTCCTTGTTATGAAGCATAAAGCAAAAAGGAATCGTCGGAAAAAGGATTTGATTGAGACTTTAACAGTGTCAGCTTGGCATAACCAGGATTTAAAATCACAAAGCTCTGATTAGTAGCCCAGGGCCTTAACAATGCACTATCCTCATCCCACTGGCAGCTGGTGGTTTTTAAAATAGTGGAAGTACAAATGTTTAGATATGATCACTTAATTTTACTGGCTAGCCATAACTGCATTCTTGTAGCCCACAAGAGGAGCTGCAGATAAATGTGGTTCCTAATAATAACACCATTTGTTGTTTAAGTTTTAAGTGTACATTAAGTAAATAAATTGACTTATTGGCACTGATATTTTGGTATTTGAGAAGACCAAAGTTCAATTAAGGGACATTTTGAGCTAAATCAAAGGCAATATGAGGGCCACAAGTCTGTTAGGGTGACTGTAATTGCAAATATATAATATAATATTCATCTTTATCTGGTTTAATATTGGTACAAAAATTGAGTTGTCTTTACAAACATTCAATTCAATTCAATTCAAATTTGTTTATATAGCACTTTTTACAACAGGGCATTGTCTCAAAGCAGCTTCACAATATTACATTATTGTGAAAGGCCAATTTCAAATTGTGCAAGCCTAGGGCGGCAGTGGAAAGGAAAAAATCCCTGAAAGTAGAAGGAAGAAACCTTGGGAGAACCAAGTCTCATAAAGGGACCATCCTCCATGGGTGGCCCAGATGTTAATTTAATAATTACTTAAAAATATATTAAAAGTAATAGTAAAATTAATTAAATAGTAAAATTTGTATTAATAATACAATTTTAATTAGTAATAAAAAACAAAATAAATAACAAAATAGATTTTAAAACGAGTCCTTAGTGAGAGGTCCTGGGAGACACATCGTCTCCTAATGACTAAGGAAGGAGGGAGTTACTGCACTCTGGTGGGACTGGTTTCTGTTGATGAAGACCAGTAGAGTGATGCTGAGGAGGAGGAACTTCTAAGTGTGTTTTGCTGGAACTGGTACTGGAACATCACCTCTGGAACATCAGAGAAAAGAGAAAATGTAGTTACTTATGGGTTAGGAGCACAGAGTCTATTATCAATCACTGATGCCATGTGCAGCATGAAGCTTCGGCAGCACTAACTATAGCAGCATAGCTAAAGGGGGAGAACCAGAAGTTAACACAGCCAAGAGGCAAGATCCAAACCGAGCCATGCGTAAATCTAACCAAAAGCCTAAGTAAATAAGAATGCTTTTAACCTAGACTTAAAAATTTGGAGAATGTCTGAATCTCTAACTAAAGTGGGAAGTTTATTCCATAGCTGAGGGGCCAAGTATGAGAAAGCTTTTTCCCCTGCTGTTACTTTTTTAATTCTAGGAACTGAAAGAAGTTCTGCACCTTGTGAAATATGTATGAAATATGAATTGTCATAAAACATAGAATCTTTATATATATGTTTTAAAGTTATACAATATATTATATGTTACTCTATATAATATATGTTACTCTACAGCTCTCATTCCAGCAGGTAACAGGTTCAGATAAAATTGAAGTGCTCATAAAAATATTAGATGTTTTTATTTAGATTTTTTGTGAGTAGTATATAATTAATACTCCAGTAGTAAATCCAGTATCCCATAATGAGTCACTTGGGAATTAAGGAAGATAAGAAATGTAAAACCAACTAATTGTGCCATTTGTTCTACATCATTGTCATGTTTCAGCTGCTGGTAGTTGCATTGTCTTATTGTTCTATGATTTTTTTTTACACTATGTATGGTATCCAGGTGCAAAATCGCTGAGGTATGCTCACTTTTCTCTTGGGTGTAGCTGGTTTTGTCTTGTGTTGTGGTAGAAGAAGTTTAATATTGACTATAAAGGCATATCTTGACCATATTAAAAGACTGATATTGATGTTTTATCTTTTCTAATAATTTTGGTGGGTCAGTGATCAAGGAGCTAAACTAGTCAGAGGGTTCAGTTTAAACTCAAGACATATCAAGCTGCCATTGGTTGGCTTGTGAATAACATCTTGGAACCGTTAGGCTCAGGCATTCATTAGCGAATAGGGAATATTTGTGATGTACAGCTCTACTGTACTACTCAAAAGTCACACACCATTAGATTTGTTTTTAATGAATCCAGTTTTGTGAATTTTAGCATATCTTAGCATTTTCACTCTGTTTCCCTGCTAAAATGTGGTTTCTTGGCTGCTACTTTTTCGAAAAACGAAAACAACATTCCTGATCAAGCTTCTTTAGACTGTACTTGTCGACTTCCAGAAGAAGCAGCTCCTGCTATAACAGTGGTATTTATAAATCCAACTTGTGGTCTAAGAATTTTTCATAGTACACACATTTTATTCACTTTTCTTTTTCCTAGTCAATAACCCTTTGTTTTTGATAAGGTAGAAATCTTTCAAGAATAGAAGCTTCTTTTGTAATCTGTTTTACATAGTGCAAGGTGTCATGCAGGATACCTTTGGCATGTTTGTGCTATCACGTATCCAGCCCTCTAGAAGTAGATGAATTCTTAGCTGAACCAATTTGGCTCAGTTGGTAGATCACTGTTTCTCAATACTGAGGCTTCCAGGTTTGTATACTACCCCTGGCAAGGTGTTGGTCATTTCCGATGTCATCTTTCTCTGTGCATTCCTGGGATTTCATTCCACACTGGGTTCCTTGACACAAGTCATTTTCAGGGGTTTAATCTGTTCTTGAGTGTAAGGACTGGGTTTTGTGAAGGTGCAAGGATGCCTGTGCATGAAACAAAAAAGTAGACTGGATTTATCACTGGATAGATGCATTCTGTTTACAGAAGTGAATCTGTATTTAAGGCTTTGTACTACTCATCAGATTTTAAGGCTGGGATCGTTGGGTTCTTGAGCAAGTCCCTTAACCTTCAGCTGCTTAGCTTAGTTTGTTGGTCTGGCCACCCTGAGTCTGGGTGGGTTTACTATGGGTGCTCCATCCACAGTCTAAAGTCATGTGTGTTAGGTTAATTGAATCCATTAAATTGGAATTGGCTTGAGTGTATATATGTTACTAGTTCTGTGGGACTATAGTGGCCTAGTGGTTAAGGTACTGGACTAGAAGGTCCAGGGTTCAAATCCCACCTCTGACAGGCTACCGCAGATGGGTCACTGAGCAAGGCCCTTAACCCACAGTTGCTTGGTTCGTAAGACTGTATGAATTGTAACTCGCTCTAGATAAGGGCGTCTGCTAAATGCCATAAATGTAAATGTAGATCTAATATAACCTTGTGTATGGCCGTAAGCTTGTGTGTATTGCTGAGATGGCCACTGATGTTGATCGCAAAGTTAAATAAACCAAACAAATGACATGCATACATGATCTAGACATATTCATGTTTTAGATGGTTTAAAATGAACTATTTCAACATACCTTCTGCCCTTTCTGTTTCCATTTGCAGGTCAGCACAACTACCTGTGTGCAGGGAGGAACGACTGCATCATCGACAAAATCAGACGGAAGAACTGTCCGGCTTGCAGAGTACGGAAGTGTCTTCAGGCAGGGATGAATCTAGGAGGTAAATTTCCTACTCTGGCTTGAGTTTGGTATGTTCTGCCATGCCTGTTTTTGTGGATATACAAGTGTCCTCTCTTTCTGTGCCATAATGTATTTTTATATAGCATTTTGCAATATGATGAAAATACAAAGCAGATACAATACATATATAACATATTTTATTCAAAGTAATTTATTGAACCTAAAAGTCATGGGTGGGTGTAATGAGAAGCCTAATTAGCTTAGTGGTTAGAGTTGTGTGGAGAACAAGCCTACAAATAACGAGCACTGTATGGATAATTGTATGCTAGGTTTTTATTCACTGGCCACTTTTTTGAAGATCAGAAATGTATCACTCCCCATCTCATGTCTGCACATTAATTGGTAATTCCACTTCTGGCTGCTGAAGTACATTTCATTGAAATGTGGATCTGCCCAATACAGGAACTTTCTGTGATATCATCGACAGGCTCTCAGTGGTATAAATTACAGAGATAAAGACTTTATTATTTACACATTGATTTGCACAGCTTTGTTCAATTACACTCCCAAGTTGTAATACCATTATGGGACCAAGTGGTTATGGTACAGGACTATGTACCAAACTATGTATCAGATCAGGTGGATCAGGCTGATGTCTATGTGTACTGTCTATATGTACAAACACCAAACATTAACCGTGGAAATTATCATCCCAAATATAATATCAATATAATTTTAATTACAACAATAATGTTGTTGTTATACTTTGTTTTGATACAGTACTTTAACTTGCTTAATTATGTGGTGTTTAATTACTGAAATACAGTCTGTGAAAAAGCGACCATATTGACCAAAATGGACCGCACACTGCCATAGTCGCATATTCTTTGTATGCTGCTGTAATGTACTAATTAAACATAAATGGTGTTTTTAATTTGTTTAATGTCTTATTATAGAAAATACTGCACTTTGTTGATTACAACCCAATGTAGAGGAAAGTTATAACACTTAAGAGGATGGTGAGATATTGATACTGTTATCTGATGGAAGCCAAATGCATTGAAGGACAATATGACAAATACCATGAAAGGTCAGACAGATGAACTCACAGAGTTTATGTGAACCAGTTTGTATATACTGCTCACAAAAATTAGGGCAAATAAATGAAAGGTCATGCACTTACAAACACCATTTGCAGCTTGGTACAATGAAGTTAATAAAAGTCATTAACACAACACACAATAAGTTGCATAAAACTGAGTTAGAACAATCTCTAGTTCAAATGTGAGCTACCGAGCAAGTGAGGACACGACCGGTAAGATAGTCTCACACACACCCATATGATTGACAGACTGTTTAACTCCTGCCTCTTCTAATGAACTTGCAGCACTGCTGTTTACGGCGACAAAATCCGGAATTTTATTTCCTATTCCTAAGTCTTTAAAGTGAACAGATTTTAATTTCTATGTTTGTTCAAAAACTCATACCTGTAGTTATACCTACACTCACAATCTGTAGGCAACAAACCAACCTGCGCATTGTGGTGCAATCAACAGTATATGCAATATAAACAGCAGTTTTAAAAACAAGGTTATTAATATGGAGTTTGCTCCCCATTTTCTCCTACAACAGGCTTCATTCTTGTCAGAAGATTCTGGAACATGACTGTAAGGTTGGGCACTGATGTTGGACAATATGTCATGACTCACAATCAATTAGAAATTATTTCCTAATGGGGAATTGTTGCATGATATCAAAACGTTTGCTTTATAGATTATTCATAGGCCTTGCTTGTCCATTTGTTATTTAGCATTTTTAAAAATCTTTGAGAAAATTGCAACTGAATAATCTACAGCCATTGGCAGATTATGCGGCTTTCTGCACTTAGCAGCAGGCCAACTTAATTCAGCAATAACGTCAAGATTTGCCAACAGAAGCTAAACACACAAACAGAGTCTGAGACGTTGCTCATATTATTTATTTCAAATGCTTTTCTCAGAGCCTTCATCACTCTGTTCAAAACCACATCTCACCTAGCGGACTTGCTTAAATTCCTATGTTTTGGTAGTGGATGTGCTCGAGTGGCTAATTCACTCACTTTGTTAAATACTGGCCTTATTTAGGCTTTCCAGGCAGCTCGACTAAACCTCAGTGTGTAAATGACACATAACAGCCAACCAGACAGGCATTAAGTGGTTTCCTTTGACAGAGTTTACAGACTGCACACTGATTACGAGAACTGTTGCTTAAGATTCTTTAGTGACTGGAAGAATGTGAGATCTGTCCTGTCTGCTAATGAGACAGAGGAGATTATATGGTTAGCCTTCATCCTGTAGTCTTTTTGATTAATGGATTTGGTTAGAAACTGAAGATATTTTTTCTACGTACATCATTGAAAGCAAAACAAATATTTCTGTCAAATTTCTAAGTACAGTCAAAAGCTCTTATAAAGAATGTATGTCTTTCTGGAAAACAGTGACGTTATGATTGGTGTGAGCTGTGTTGAAATGATTTCTTAGGAGAAAATTCCTAACTGGGTCATAACCCCTACTGCTATTAATTAAGCCGGTTAACAAATGCTAGGGTAGGCTCTAGAGTTAACAGAATAAATATAAAAAATGTTTTTGTTTTTTTTTAAATATTGAAAAAGTATTTTATCAACTTATGTATATTGCCCAAAGCTGGAGCAGTACAATAAACAGTTAAATGCAATAATAAACAATAATGTCTTCCTTCGGAATGGCCACTATTAACACAATTTGTGTTAACAAATTAACAAATTCATGATATATTTAAAATGCATTAAGATCTAAATGTCTAAATGCATTAAGATATACAATACATAGCATTCAGTCTATGAAATTCAGTCAAACACTACATATGTGATAAATTAGGCTGAAAATAGTAACCAGTTTAGTTCTAAAACAAAGGAGGCATTTTTTGAATTGCCTTTTCTTTTCTCCTCAGCACGCAAGTCAAAGAAGCTGGGCAAGCTGAAGAGCGTGAGTGAAGACTCGTCGCTACCGAGCTCAGAGAAGGAGCTGAGCTCCAACATGGCACTGGTTCCTCGTGGCGCCTCCGTTGCTCCCTTCCTCTCTCCGACCGTCTGCAGTGTGCTGGAGCTCATTGAGCCTGAGGTGGTGTTCGCCGGCTACGATAACACCCAACCCGACACCACCGATCACCTGCTCACCAGCCTCAACAAACTTGCTGGCAAGCAGATGGTGCGCGTCGTCAAGTGGGCCAAAGTACTTCCAGGTCTGATTGACACCTACCTTCAGCTTTAAACCTGAGAGATTTGGATAGTGTAGATAAATGACTATGGCTTCTGGAGATTTTTAGGAGGATTTAGGTTCAGATTCACTCCAGCTGTTGAAGTCATCTTCATTTCAGATCCAGTTATGTTACTGGAGGTTTAGGCCTCTGCCTTTGAGCTGTAAATAAGCTTTAGCTGAGCAGTTCTATAGTGAATTACAGAGAAAAACAGTCAAGTAAATCTGAACTCCATTTCATTGCACTGTACTATATCGAAAGTAAAACCTAACGTGCATAATAACAAATACAGGAACGGATATAAAACTACTGCAAAGTACAGTACTTTATTATGTATGTAGTTTAGTATGTACTACAATTACAGACTGTCATCTTTTTCTTTACATACATTATTTTGTTAGTCCCCTTTCTAGTCAGGTTCCCCACAGAACAAGTACAGACCAGGTGATATTTTATATTTATCATTCTGTAGTGACAATGGTGGTTTTATATTACTGCATGTTGAGCTGGTATGAGTGGATCAGACACAGCAGTGCTGCTGGAGTTTTTATTGTATTTACTCGCTGTGCACTCTATTAGACACAGCTGCCTCATTGCTCCACTGTGTAGCTGTAAGTTACAGTAACTAGCCTGTTGTTCTGTTCTGAGGTGTTTATAAACTTCAACAGCACTGCTGTGTCTGATCAACTCATACCAGCATGACACACACTAGCACACCAACACCACAATGATAAGAATAAAAATGAAAAACAATGTATGCCTTGATCAGATTGGTCTGTTACATGATCAGTCTGTCTTCAGATCTGTCTGTCTTCATGGAATGTTTAGCAAATGTTAAACAGTTCTTACTAAACATTTGAAATTTGATTCAGCTTCAGCCTTAACCCTGGTCATAACTGTAGTAATAAGTATAGATACAGTAAATGTTCAGGTATTTCCCACAGTTTTAGGAAATCCCTTTGTAGTAAAGTGTATGTAAAAAGTCAAATGTATTTATATAGCGCTGTTTGCAATGGTACATTGTCTCAAAGTAGCTTTTAAATATTCTATTATCTTAATATGCCAATCCCAAACTGAGCAAGACTAGGGTGACAGTGGGAAGGAAAAACTCCCTAAATGTAGAAGGAAGAAACCTTGGGAGGATCAAGACGCAAAAAGGGACAGATCCTCCTCGGGTGGCCTAGATGTAAATTTAAATAGTTAAGATGTATTAATAATAAAATTAAGTAAATAATACTTACATTAAATAATAAAATAGATTTGAGATAATAAGTCCTCAGCAGGAAGTCCTTCACTAAATGATGGAGGGAGTTACTGCACTCTGGTTTGGCCCTGGTATGGTTTCTATAGATAAAAACCAGTGGAGTGATGTTGAGTTGAAGAAACATTTAAGTGTGTGGTGCTGGAAATGGTACCGCAATATCAGCTCGGAGAGAAAAAAGATAATGGCATTATGATACATTATTGTAAGCATTATTATCCTAGTACAGTCGATTCTGGTTAATTGGACCACATCAGGACATGATGGTTTTGGTCCCAATAAACTGCTGGTCCGATTAAACGAACATGCCCTATGTTGGACATGCTATGTAATATATTAAATGTTTATTAAACCTTTATTGTGTGATTTACACATATAGCGAACGTACAAACAAGAACTACTGTTGCTTA
>JAVSBV010000097.1:444093-457568 GCA_033117975.1 Parotocinclus spilosoma
TCTGGACGCAAAGGCAGGAACAACCCTAGATGGGGCACCAATCCATCGTAGGGCAAGCACAGACACACGGTCACACACTAAGGGACACTTTAGAGGCACCAATTAACCTAACATGCATGCTCTTGGCCTGTGGGAGGAAACCTTAATACCCGGAGTAAACCCACACAGACAGAAGGAGGACATGCAGACTCCACACAGAAAGGACCCAGGCTGCTCCACCCTGGGATTAAACCTTCTTGCTGTGAAGAAAGAAGACATGGTTTATAACCACTTGCAACAAATAGTTTTTTGTGTGTGTTTGATGACACAAAAGTGGTTCAGCTGTTTATGTGGCATGAGTTCATCAGTTATGCTAGTGTTATGCAAGTATGACAGACATCATCAACATTCTGGCCTCAAAGCCAAAGTTATCCCAGCTTCAGTTATTAGCTTTGTGAACATTCTTGGCACAAGGAAGCTGCTGTGAGTCATATCTAAAGACCTCATTCGGCAGATACAAAGTGACATTGAGTCACCTTTTAGACGATTTACAATATTTCGACTTTACAAGGGGGATTTGATAATACGCAATCAAAAGAAACGGCATTCTGAATTTGATTTTAGACTGTTTAGGCAATTCATACGCCAGTGTGCTAAATGAGGAAATCAGGAACAATGACCGAGTGTGTGACGTGAAGGGAGCAACGCAAACTGGGAAATGAAGTGACAATAACCAATCTGGTTTTGTTTTTCGTTATACGTTATTCAATCAATGACATGACTTATTCAACACTTTATAATCAAATAAGCTTTTTTTGATAATGACTTTGCCAATATTAGTGTTAATGTCAGTATTTTTGAACAGATTTCACTCTGTGATATACAGTATAAATGACTGTCCTTTACAGTCAGCACTCCTTGATGCTTTTAGTTGATTTAAAACATGTAAGGGCTGCAACTAATAGCTAATAATAATTTTTATAATGACAATAATAATGTTTATCTCATAGTGGTGCAGCTCTGGTGGCTCTGTGGTAAGAGGGAAATAACAGTCAAAAAAGCCATTCTGGGGTCCAGACATTCTCCTTACAACCCTGACCAGCATAAAGGGGAGAATAATAGGATAGCTTGTTTGTAAATTATATTTTTAATGGGAATTGTTAATATATATAATATATTTAAATGAAGAAGTAAACAGTCTTATATAATTAGATTTTCTCCACTCCACTGTGTAAATCCCAGTAATAAGGATACAATTAAGGATACAATTTGTCTTAAACACTAAATGATTAAAGCTATAAAATGTCTTATATTGCTGAATTTGAGATAAAAGTTGCGACACTGTATTTTTTCAATATATAAAAGCATACTGTGTAATTTTCACATGTCACATTTTAACCTAAAAAGATACCATATTCATATATCATTATTGTGTGCATTTTCACTCTGTTAAATATAAATAATGCATTGCGTCGATTTTCCCACACAGGCCGCGTTTGTGTTCTGTTAAATGCATGGAATCGTTTAAAATCTTCTCTGATTCTAATCTCTCGTATACAAGCTAACAGAATTATAGGGTGCTTTCTGCAGTGGGGGAAAAGAAGTAAATAAAACTCCACTTACGATGGCAACACAGATTAGCAGCTCATAATCACCTCACTTTCCATGCAGTGAAGTGTGACTGCAGCTGGATGCAAACGCTGCTGCTGGATGTGGGTCAGCAGGAGAAAAGACGAGAGTTAGAGCTGGAGACAGGTTTAGCACATTCCTGTCAATCAGTGTCGAGTACACTTTGTGGAGCACATCTCCTGGTGGAAGCGTGGCATACGTGCACACACATTATGGACTGTGTCTCATATATATATATATATATATATATATATATATATAATGCCCTGATGACATATGATGACTGGGTTTGTGGGCTTGTAGTAATAGTTCCCCCTTATATATTTGAATATTAAATAAGGACACTGATGGAGTACAGTACTTTGCAAATGTATTAGGCCATCATGCCACCAACAAGGTTCAGCTCTAACCAAAGCGGCTGTTCTGTCAGTAACTGTTGCCCTCCTTCGGTCGGCTGAGGTTGCCATGCCACCAAGACTTTCCCGCCAAGGACACAAGATTCTATAGCCACTCTGTATACTGGACGAAATAATGCCAATATATGATTATGTTTATCCATAATTCTATGCAATATTCTTCTATTGGCTTATACACTATAGATTTTATTACACTATAGATTTTTATACTCTCTATATTATATATATTTATAATATTTAATTTTAATTTAATAACTTGGTTAAGTCTCACATATAACATCTAAACTGCCAAAGGCGGATGGGTCAATTTTTGAGTCATGGGCCTCCCAAGGTTTCTTTCTTATAACATTTAGGGAATTTTTCCCTTCCACTGTCATCCTAGGATTGCTTAATTTTGGTTTGGCCTCATTAATTTAAATATAATCTAAAAGTGTAAAGATTTGAGACAGTGCTCTAAAAAGTGCTACATAAATTAATCAGACTTGACTTGACCATTGGATTTGTTGTTTTTGCAATGGTATTACCATATCTAATTGTTTCTCAGTCTCTTTATTATAATACAACCGGAAAATACAGGATATTTGTATGCGGTATTAAAATAGAGGAAAAAAAAATCTATAAAAAACACAGCTTCTATAGGCTACAGTGGCGATTATTTTATGTGACCACCCCTTACACTTGATCCGCACCTCATGTTATACTTGAGCGAAATACACTTGAGCGGCACCTCCCCTTACATTTGAGCAGCAACTGCCAGCTGCATCGGGTTGCCAAATTGGCGCTTCTACAGACATTTGCACACTAAAAATACTATTATACTAATACTCCTACAACACGAAACCCTGGTCTGTATCATGTACCACGGAGTCAGCCCCCATCCTCAAGGAGCGTAGACCCTCTGAAACCTCTGGCAAAGGGCTGGTTTGTATCCTCTCTGGGGCAAGGTGATGCTTGAGATGGTTTCTACTCACTGAAAGACCAGTGTTTGATTTCTTGTCAATGTGTGCCACCTTGCCAGAGGCTTCTGAGCCAAGTGCTCCATGGGAGCTGGGGTGCCCCCACTGCATAAAGAACCATTGTGACTGAGTGAGAATTTGCTTTAACTTGAGCCCACCAATCTGCAGTCCTGAAGTGAACAACTTTTACCAACATGTTATGAAATGTAATACATCAGTATATACAGAATGTTTAGTGCTTTTTTATTGATCTTCTCTGTGTTTCACAGTGCCCAAAGACGGACTGAAGAACCAGGCTGCATTTGAGGAGATGAGGGTGAATTACATCAAGGAGCTTCGTCGTTCGGTCGGCAAGGCCACCAACAACTCGGGACAGACATGGCAGCGCTTCTTCCAGCTCACCAAGCTACTGGATGCCATGCATGATGTAAGCAGATAAAACCATGGCTGCGCTTGTATCAGCTTCACTGCCCACTCATTATCGAGCTATGAAATCAATACAGTGGAACAGGTTCCAGGAAGGTAGTTCATGAAGCAAGACGTTACTGTTAATCAGATAACCTGTAAAGGCTCAGTTCAATAACACAATGCCAATGTGATTACCATTGAATGAAACCCAGTGTTAGTCATTAAATATCAGACCAAGCTCCAAATATTAGCAAGTAAAAAAAAGCTACATTGCTATTTGTTCTGCCCTGCTGCAAGAAATACAACAGAATCGCAAAGTAGCAAGACACTGCACTATCCAGAGTGAATGAATTGGCATTACTAAGCTTCTATTGATTAAGTGACTCGCTTAAGTGTCTCGTTGGAACAATATATCCATATTGTGATCTATACTGCGACAACCAATTAAACTGTACAGCATGTATTATGTATAACATGTTACACTTAAAGAGAATTTACTGTATGGATGTGGATTATATGTGTCTATATACTGTATGGATGTGTCTTCTTAACTGAGCATGAAAAAACAAGATAAACTTTGGTTTAGTCTGAATTATAACTGGAAAGAATATTTATAGGGAATCAGTCATGGAGGTTAATTAGCTGGTAGCACAACTGAATTGTATTTAACCCTCTTGGAAATCGTATATATTTATTTTACCCTCTCACTGAGAGAGCAGCACAGAGGTAAAACACGTATAATGTACTACATTTAGTAGACACCCTAATAGTTGAGCTATGCAGGTGAAGGTTTAGGGCCTTGCTCAAGGGCCCAACAGTGACATCTTGGCAGAGCTGAACTTTCCAGTTCCAGAACCACTGGCCTTATTTTATTGACTGCTAACAATGACCACCACTTCCATTGAACTAATTGTTACAGAGTAAAAGTGGTAAATCTTATATAATTCCTGACTTTGAGGAAAACATGATTTTAAAAAACAGATCTGAAAACTTACCATTGGTCTGCTGTGGAGTTAAGTAGTTTTTCCTGAATCTAAAGGGTATGCTCCTCACTTTAAGAGCCAATATTATATTTGCAGACTTTCCTCTAACCCCAGGCACATCCCATAAGCCAAACAATGTTCAACTCTTATTCCATTCTAACTGCAGCTATAAGGCTCAAGTAACTATAAAGCGTAACTTAGCAATACTGGTGTCCAAAAATGGTAGAGCAGTTCCAGATTATTAATCCCAACTCTGCCATAGGGGAAAAGGGCACTTAATACTTCATCCAAACAAGTGAAAGTGAATATTGGGTTTTATGGGGTCGTATTAACACTGCAAACATTTTGAACCTAAAGGTTTCTCTCGCTGAAAAAATCAAACTGATTGTTAGATCTTATTTATATCACCTCCATCTTTTCTCCAGCTGGTGGGAAACCTTCTTGACTTCTGCTTCTACACCTTCCGCGAGTCACAGGCTCTGAAGGTGGAGTTCCCGGAGATGCTGGTGGAGATCATCAGTGACCAGATACCAAAGGTGGAGTCAGGCCTTACTCACATCCTGTACTTTCACAAGAAGTGACTGGCAGCAGAAGGAAATGGGAATTTAAAGGCTGAAAAGACAACGGGATAAAAAAGACACACAGCGGAGAGGACACTAAACCCTCACCAGGAAAGTGATGAGTAGCCAGCGTTGGCCAGCCGGCTTGCTATGCACAACGTTTGGCATGAGCAGAGGCTCGGATAAATCTACGGCATCCTAATTCCCATGCGGAAGAAGAAACTGGGAGCGCTGTGTGATCTGTAGCCAGCTAATGAACGCGATAGTTCATTTTACCTTGCCCCCAAAGACAATGCTGACTATCTATGGATATGAAGCCATACGTTTCTTTGGTAAAGCTATAGTGCACAGGTACAAGTGTATAAATAGTACTAATTCAAACACACACACACAATCATACAAGGACAGACACGGTAATGCCCTTGCCTCTAACACATACAATCTTTTAACTAAGAAGGCATTAATGTCATAATCAACACACCTGCATTATATTTAACGCTACACAAAAAATGAATGCATTTCAGAACTTTTGCTGTCTGTTATATCTCTGTAGCAGCTCGACTATTTTCACTACTAAAGGACAATTCTTTCGGAAAAAGAGAGGGCATATTCCAAGGGCTACGCTACCTATGATTTTAAGGGTGTCTCTAATTGGTGTGTGTTAAAACACAAAATGGCACACGCTGTCTTTGCGCTTACTGAAATGAAAAATACAATCAAAACTGAACTAATATGCAATGGATTCTTAGATGAGAATTTTGAAAACAAGACTTTTTTTGTAGTCTGTCATCCCTAGTGAGGTGTTGTTTGATGTAGCTTTGGGTGCAGGTTCATTCCCATTTTAGATATGAGGGTAGGAACATTTCTCTAATGTGTCGCTTTTAGAGAATAATTTGCTGACGTGATAAACTTGAAAGAAAAGCACAGAAGGACTATGTTTTAACAATCTTGATGTAAGAAATAATTCAGGAAACAAATGGCTAATTTAATACCCAGAAAGTAAATTGTGTATTTGACTTTTTTCTTTTGTTGTATGTTTTCATAGGAATACCCCCTTTCACAAACAGTTAAGCACTTGCAAGGGTTGAAGCCTATCCATAAGATCCATTGTAATCACTGGTCATGCAGCAGAACACACTTGGATAAGAGCACTATAATACTGTAACACCTAACAGATGATTGTCTACTTTATAGGACTAATTGCCAGGGCATTGTTGAGTTTTGAATTTATGAGCCCCCAACGATAACGATTTCCTACGGCTGTGACATACCAAGCTGATCGTTCGAACACCATAAAACATCTGAGGCTAACTGTTCCTTTAGTTCTGATGCGAGTTCCCTGTCATTAATACCAAACCAATTAAAATGTGAAAACATTGCAGTATAATATAGACTTTATATTTACTTTATGTTTAGGTTTATAGTCTAGTGCCAAGGTTACCAACCCTTAGTCAAACATTACTGGGTGTGTGAGGCTTTGTCTGCTCTGAGGTGCATTTGTTAAAATACTATTTGCATAAAATAAAAAAAACACACTCACTGGATCTGTATATAAAATTACAGTACATATAAAGATACTTTCACTCAAAAAGAGTAGGCAAGTGTTACAAATTAAAAAAAAAAATTTTAGGTATTTTTTTAATACAACTATGTGTACAGGTCTACTCTGTTGATGGTCTGGTATGGATGGTAAAAGAAAATATCCCAGCTTATGTTTAATAGAGAAAAAATAAAAAATATATAAATATATAAAAGTAAGCCAAGAGAAAAGGACAACAAGCTATAGTTTTTGCGATAGACAATTTGCACTAAATTACGTTATTTATTTGGTTTGTGTGTGTGTCCAAGAAAAAAAAAAACACTGAGGACCAAAATGTCAAACATTAAACATTGGCAGTTTGATTGGAGACACCAAATGATAAAATTAATATTAAAGTTAGACTTTTTATCACATCCTTCTGTGAGATTATTTACCTGGTTTCCTATTATAGTCATGTTTCCCTATTACCTGACTACCTAACTCTAAGTGTACTCATTGATCAGATTACTGACAAAATCAGTTTTTTTAGCAGTTGTTGGATTATTAAATGCATGTAAACACACTCAGTGACAGCCTGTAAGCAAACATAATGTAGTGGACAGAATGTACCATATTTATGTAGTTCATAAAACAGAAGACTCCACAGACATTATCTTTGCCATCAGCACTAATAAGTATGTTAAATTACTTTCTGGAGCCTGTGGAAGAGAGAGTTCTCTGTTTCAGTCTAGGAAATCAGTGCAATATACACTGAAGTAAATCAAACAAACAACACTCAAGAGAGTACACACAGGGTATTTAATTCCTTACCTGCTAATCTGCTGTGCCACCTTGCATATTTGCAAGCTAATTGCTAAACAGGCTGTTTAAACACATTCACAGTGGCAAGAATTAGCCCCAAAATGCCCTACGGTGACAAACTGTAGTATAGATGCTGCTTACCAGGACACAGCCTTTGTCACGTAAAGTGAGAGAGTTCTTACCCAAAAAAAGGTAAGGAACCAAAACAACAGTATAAAAATCACACAGTAAATGCCTAAGGTGGGTTCCCCAAATTTTCATAATGGTAAGTACTTTGTAGCCTCATATATTCAGATTGCTTTGTCTTTCTGTCTAAGAATTGGATATCACAACACAAAGAAACTTTTTGTTTAACTTTAATGTCCTATTAAATTTGTTGTTCTAAATGTTTTCAGAGTTGTTCCTATATGAATTATTTTGCCCTGTCTGTATAGCATGTTCTAAAGAGCTTCTATAATGGAGACATGGGTGGGTTTAAAATACTCAATAGTGTCCCTACTCCCCCATTTGTAATACACTATATAGTAAGAGACTATTTTATTTGCTAAGTAAGATTTGAAACACAACTTAAATCTAACTTCTCGTGAGCATGAGTCAGCAGTCATCTCATAAACAAACCAGTAAGTACAGACCGGCAGCACAGAATCAATTATCAGAGACTGATTGGCCAATCATTCTAAAAACCATCCGATTCCAGTTACCCTTCGGATCAGTGCATCTCTGTTTAAAATCATTTCATTAACAATAAACAAACAATTGTTATCCCAATAACTTAAAACACGTATTTGTTTTTTTTTTTTCAATTATACTTTTGTGCTATAATGATGAGAAAGAGTATGAAAATAAGTAAATAACTACTTAAAATGTGTGAAGACTAAGAGGGCTTTTGGGAAACACCTACAAAAGAACAGTTCTTTAAGTTCCGATGTTCTTTAAGTTGTGTGCAAATTACTAAGATTAATTGTTACAAGGATATAATCCCAATGAGGTACCCAGTATAAAAAAAGCACTGATCTATGCAGAGGACCAAAAGTTTCCAGCCTCCATAGGTGTTTAATATTATTTTTTAGTAAAAATGCTCCCACGCCCAAGTGCACCAGCAGTTTTAGAATCAAAGTCTGCTAAAGGTCTCCTGATATGCATATTAGCGTTTATAGAGATCGAGTCCAGTCACATAGCTCCATATGACACATACATGCTGTGCTATTTGTTTATATTACGTATAAGGGAGTGGGGTGCCATCAGTGGACCTTGGTGTGTCACAGCCTGGCATTAACATGTATTTGTGATTTGATATGGACTGTAATGTGTCTCATTTTTGGTGAGAACCAAATGAAGTGGTAAGAAATATATATATATATATCAGTCTAACTATGCCAATTTTTAATCCTGTGCTTTTATTTATATCCTGAATTTGGAACTAAGAGCAAATCCAGAGTGATCGGTTGTTTTCCTGATTTCTGTTGAAATAATTGCTTTGTAAATATTGGCAGAAGCCTCATGGCAAGTGTCGTCGGTGCCATACTTCAGGGTTTATGATCTAATAACCTCTGGTTACCGTTTTGGTATATTCTCCCTGTATTTTCCAGTTTCCAAAAATGGGTCAGTAGGTGGATAGTTGGATTTGATATTTTAAATTGACTGCATGTGTGATTGGTTGGTGCTCTGCCTAAGATATATGCACCCTGTAATTCTAGGAGAGGTTCTGGACCAATCATGACACTAATTAAGATTATAAAGATAAAATGAACATCTCCTCTTCCTAAAACTTGATCCATTTAAATTAGTGATTGGCTTGATTATATCCAATTACATGAGCTTTGCATTTAAATACCAAACCTAAGCCCTACTCACCAGTTTCTGGGACCAATCAGAACCAGAATGTTAAAAACAGCTTCTGAACACTAACACACACTAGCTCATCACATCTATACAGCAAATAACCAGCTCCCTTTTTTGCAGCCAAACTGTTCTACAGCATTTCATTAAAATATGACTATTAACAATAAACCATTTTCTACACACAATGTTTTTTATAGAAACCATTTTACTCAATTCTAATGAGGTGCTTTTTTCTTAAATAAACACTAGGCATAAGGTTTTCAGTAGCTGCACATGTACAGTTAGACATTGAAGCATACAAGAGTCGCGCTTTTCCACCACAGTCTGCGTTCATACACGAACCAATAACACATTAACACTAAAAGCTATAGTAGCCTGCTGTATTTAAACTTAGAACATATATATGTGAACTGTCGAAATATGTTGCATATATTCATTATACACATGCTGTACAGAGGAAGTTTCAGTCTGCGTCACATCGAGAAATTTAAAGGTGGTGTTCATAGGGCTACATAATAAGACAAGCATTTGTACGTTCTGACTAGGAATTTTAAGACGTTTTAGATAACACCTACACCAGATGTTACAGATTTTTGTCACCTTGACATGAGATTATGTTCATTTCCATGTTGACTCACTGCGTAATGACAGCTTGTCATGGCCAGATCGAGGGAGTCATAAGGCAGCATTCACTTAACACAGGTCTATGTCAGTTGATAGGTATTTATGTCAGTGTGGAATAAGCCCTTTTCATTGTTTATGCAGGTTTATATCAGTTTGACAACTTAAGTCAGCTGGGAAGAGTTGCAAACAATCTTAAGCCAACAAAGGGCTATTTTCGTTGATCCAGTCATTGAAAAAAATCAGTTGGAATAATATTTGAAAATACCTATGTAGGTTTATGAGAATTCTAATAATAATGTAAGCCAGTCCTGAAAAATTCACAAACAAAACAAAAATAAAAAAGACATAAAAATGTCTATTAGCACAGTAGTTACAAGGAGTGATCACTGACCTCTGCCTATAGTGTACCAATATCAATAAAAGTCTGTGTCACTTGACTTGGTGTTATGAAAACATGACATCAAGTTTGGATCAAGTTTGGTAAAATAAGCTACAAGGGTCATAAGTAGCTCAGTGTCCTTCAAATAAACAGAAACTAAAAATAAAAATAAAAAAGAGAAACATATTTAAAGAACATATAAGTATCTTATATATTCTACTATTCATATATGACTGATGCATATTAGAAAACATTAATAAATATTTATGCAGGGTTGTGTCAGTTATCGTGGTATTCTACGTAATGTAAGAGCCTGAAAGTAATGAAGCCTTATGTCAAGCCAACAAAAATCAACGTCACTTGACTTTTGTTGGCATTTTTAGTCATATAACCTTTATGATAGCTGATGCCTGTTGGAATAAAAATGAGAAATGTTTATTTATATGTGCCATAACCTGTTAGGGTTGGAGCCTGACAATAACCTTATGTCAGTTCAACAAAAATCAATGTCACTTGACTCAGTAACATTTGACTGACGTTTCTTTATGACAGATGATGCCTGATGCCTTTATAAATACTTACATAGGGCTATGTCTAATGACAGGGTATTCCGAGGTAAGAAATTAACAAACAATAATGCATGCTTATGACCCCAGTTAACATTACATAGGAAATCTAGAACAGCTAATGCCTGTTTGTGTAAGACACATACATTATTTACATTATTTCTTACATTATAAGAATAAATGACCATGTAGGCTAATATCAGCTGCCCTGTGTCAAGTTAACCAAAATTGATATCTTGATCAAAATGTGGTAACGCAAGTTTTTAGACAGTTGGTATAAGACTTCATACATGTTGGAACACAAATTCACGTTGTGATGTCATAAAGAGTCTATACAGGCTTGTGTAGCCCTATGAACGCTCTTAAGTCAAACATATTGTTTCTGTTCAGTTGTCATTTCCATCAGAGAATATATTTGGCACTCCTAACATTTAACGTTTAACGACATGATGAAGATTAAAACCATGAATGATGCTACGGAGAAAAAGCACTCATGCTCATTCTGTAATGCTGTTAAGCAGAAATGAAGATTTAATAGGGGCACTACTGGGTATAGTTTGTATCCTGATTTGCACAGAAGAGATAATGTGATAACTGCGCTAAATGTTTTTTGGGGGGGCTCAAGACACTTTTGGTAATGTGGCCTAGTGCTTGTTGTTGGTTTACACTACACGATTGTTCTTGCTGTGTAAAATTGAGTTGGGTATTTAATTATGAGAGAGAATTATTCCTTAGACCCAATCAATCCCATTTCATCGTCACTTAATGTATGTGTTGAAAGTGTATAAAGGACCTGAAAATATTGTCAGATATTTGATTCTGTTTTTATTTTCTGCCTCCCTTTCTCCATTCCTTTTTATATATGAATATATAAGACTCTGTAATTGTACATGAGAATAAATGTTGAAAGGTGAATAGGATGTACGGCAAAGTATTTTTGAGAGAATTCTATTTTGCTGGTTAAAAAAAAAATTAGTACTTTGTCTACAAAGAGTATACCAGATCTTTTGTAAAGTGAAATGTTTATGCATGCCTTTTGACAAGATGTTTACGGTGTATTTAAAGAAGGGAAACTGTGCCTTTTTATCTCGAGTGAGTTACCATTTTACAGCATCTATCTATTGTAAATAAATCAGTGAGTTATTAAGTTACTTTGTATGGAACATTTATATTTTAATCTCCTAAATTGTGGGTGTGTAACAATACAATATTACGTTTTGCTCATTTTCAGGTAAAGGTACGCATCACAAGGTGCTGTGTGTACAAAGAAATTGTATTATTTTATTTCATTTATTTATTTTTCCAGACAATCACATCTGTTTGGGCACTCCTGGTTCAGTAATACATCACAATTTACTGCAATATCAGCAGTTTTAAATATAAATATACTGTATATCAGCCAATGTTAATGAACAGAACACAAATTAAGCCAATGTAGGGCAACTTTGGAAAAAGAGACCACTGCAAAATATTTTTTTCTCTATTTTTACTATCTGTAGGTGTTTGTGTGAACCGCAGCTTTTTGCTTCATTCTAGAAATTACCGACTTTTTTTTAATATGCAGTAATGACAAGGGCATTTATTTGCTGTAAACAAAAACTAGTCAAAATAGCAATGATGCACTGTTCTCATACCAAAGAAAATACAAAAAAATACTAAATACAAGTTGATATGAATAAAAAAAACAGTACTAACTGTTACTTGTTATAGCATAGGAAAGTTTCTCAGTATTTCAATCATGGCTTTCATGTGTATTTGGTTGATGTCAATTTGGTTCAGGTGATCACCTCATCACTACTTAATTAAATAGAATGAGATGTGTCTGTGTTGAAAATGATCAAATACTAGTACATACAGTGTAATTACTGCCAGACATGTAGGTGTGTTTAATTTACATTTGGAGTTTTTACATCTTATCTATTTCTTAGCTATAGCTGTCTGAACTGAATCAGCATGTTAATGACTCATTAAATATATTTACACGATTATATCATAAAGCTAACATTCAGGTCGTGTTATATTCTTATAGATAATATCCCAGAGAACCATGTACCATTCAGTGCTTAAATACTTGTTTAAACAAATTTTGTTTCCAATTTTTTTCTGAAATCTATCCAGCGTACTACACTGAAGTCTGGAACATAAACATTGTTTAGCCCACCAACCAATGTGGTCTACTGTAGCCCTTGTGCCTCAAGGCTTGGCGTGCATTCAGAGATGCTTTCAGATGGCCATTGCTCTGTTGTTATTGGGGTTACTGTAGCCCTCTAGGGATTGTTATCAGAACAGAAACCCAAATGTTATATGGTATACAAACAGTTATATTAACAGGTAATCCTAAATTATTACTTAATTAGTGCTTTTGTGTTAATTCAGACACAATGTATTAAAGATCTTGTGCATTAATATCCTGTCCCTATATAGCTTTTTACAATAAAGTTAAGCTATTAGAATTTACTTTCATAGCCCTTTTTACAATAGAGCATTGTCTGAAAGCAGCTTTAGAATTTTATACTGTCTCCTAATGTCTAGGGCCAAACCCAAATTAAGCAAGCCTTGGGCAATGTTGTCAAGGAAAAACTCCCTAAATTGTTAGGGTTCCTACCTTCCCCTCGGATCGTTCGGCCGTCCTCGCCAGTCATCATTATGGAACTATCTGTGAGGCGGCGTTTATATCCACTGTCTCTAATCATGTCCCGATCCTGAACAGCTGATCCATGGCCTATAAAGGCGTGGTGTTAAGCGTTGTTCGGGGCCGGGTCATCGTGGTTCTACCGGGGTTCCATCTCCGT
>JAVSBV010000097.1:488788-499207 GCA_033117975.1 Parotocinclus spilosoma
AAAAGCCTGAGTAAATAAGAATGTCTTTAGCCTAGACTTAAAGATTTGCAGTGTGTCTGAATCTCTGACTAAAGTAAGAAGTTTATTCCATAGCTGAGGGGCCAAATATGAGAAAGCTTTTCCCCTGCTGTTACTTTTTTAATTCTAGATACTAAAAGAAGTCCTGCACCCTGTGAGCGAAGTAAGTTATATATATATATATATATAATAAATAAAGAAAATAATAAATGAAGAGAATATAGCAAAATACGATGAATAAGAGAATATAATAAAACAGATCCTAAAACAGAACATAATAAATAATAAATAGCATGCAATACAATTATAATATGATAATAAATTAGAATATAATATAAAATCGAATACAATAAAATTAAAAATAAAAGTAAAACAGAACATATAATAAATACAATGTAATCAAATAAAATAGAGAATAGGTAATAGGAAAATAGAAAATATAATAAACATGATGTAATATAATAAATGTGATATAATGTAATAAATTAAAACGGTGGAATACTCTAAATAAAATACTGAATATAGTAATGTGGAAAATAGAAAAAAAGATGCAATAAAAAGAAATAAAAAATAATAAAGCATATAAATAAGATAAAGATCATAATAAATAAAATAGAAAATGTATTAAAATATAAAATAAATAAGTTAGTTTAAATAATAACCCTTACCCTAGTAATAAATAAACTAAACTAAAAACCCTTTTTTTAAAAAAAGAGGGTTAAAGGAAAATCTAGCCTGGAACTATCTAACACAAAGAGGCAGTTTTATTGGCTTATATCTGGCCGTGATTCAGAGAGATGATCCCATGTGGTGAATGTGGAAGGAGACAGTCAGAGGTTAACCACAAGACCAGTGGAGTCCCTTCGGGTTAGGCAAATACTGAAGGGCCCTTTGATCAGGACCTAAAGCCACAGGGCCACATTCTTTACTGTCGAGTTACAGGATGCTCACTCAGCTTTTTGATTCAGTTTATCTCTAAACATTCAAGTATTTATCAATCTTATCCAGAGTGACTTACAAAAGTGCTTTAAGACATCAGTAACATAATTAATATCTAATAATCAGTATTCTAAACAAGAATCACTCTCTAACTCACTACCCCAAACAAATATCACTTCCAACTCACTTACCAAATCAAATATCACTTCCAACTCACTTACCAAATCAAATATCACTCTCCAACTCACTTACCAAATCAAATATCACTCTCCAACTCACTTACCAAAACAAATATCACTCTCCAACTCACTTACCAAATCAAATATCACTCTCCAACTCACTTACCAAAACAAAATTACTCTCCAACTCACTTACCAAAACAAAAATCACTCTCCAACTCACTTACCAAAACAAATATCACTTCAGTTCCATTATGTCTTTTCAGGTCATTATCGTCTACCTCCATCCTTGGTTGTTTTTCATTTTTTATTTTTTTTCATTTGCACCCCAGCATCCCATGGTGACTAGTGGATATTCGATCGACTACTCAGTCCATGCACCCCCTAGTGTGCTGTACAAACCATAACAGGCCATCCAGCTCCAGATATAATTAGTACAGTAGATCGTTTTCTGTAATGGCACTGATACGGCAGTGCCATCATTTATTATTTAATACAATAACTGTTGCTTTAACAGGTTAACAGGTTTATGCAATACAGCCAGTCACTGTAATAACAACATAAGCTCTACAAACTGCTGTAAGTCAATACGCAGTTAATTCTCATGAAACTGGAAAGTGTTGGAAAAGAACGAACCATATTTACTCTTACAGTACTAAATCTCTTTAATTATAAGGCACATACTGATAAATCAATAAAAGTGAGCAGCCCGTATTTCAATTGGCCCTTATAAAGGTGTTCTTATTGATCTAAAGTCTTTCTTGGACGCTAAACAAATGAATTCATTGTAGGGCCAAATTAAGCCTGACAGTTTGTGTACCTCCAGAAGGGCCCTATAGTCCTAAGCAACATAATGGCCGCCACAGCAAATAATCAGTCAAGCATTTAACAGCTGAACAAACGGATAATTTAATTCTACTACTTTGATTTCCTGAATTGTTTGGATCTTGTGGGTAAACTTGCAGGGTTTTTTTTACAGGAACAAAACTCCACTAATGGCTTTTAACAGTTGATTGAAAATGTGTGCTGTATTAAAGAGCCTTATATAGATATGGTCTATAAAATGATGGCAGCAACCCGGAATCAGATTACGTGGTAATGAATCAATTAAGGACAGAACATTTATATTTACGGCATTTATCCAGAGCGACTTACACATACAGTCTTGGGTTAACCCCAAGCAGTTGTGGGTTAAGGGTCTTTTGCAACTGTGGCAGCTTGGCAGAGGTGGGATTTGAACCCAGGACCATTAGGTCCAGTACCTTAACTGCTAGGCTACCACCGACCCAGATCAAGTTGTCTTCAACAGCGGAGGCAGGTCCCACTAGAGGGCAGGAACGTCTCCTAATGTCCAACCGATGGAGGGAGATGTGCCTCCAAGGACCTCCCACTAAGGACTCATTTTATAATCTATTTTGTTTTATAATTTAGTTTAATTTAAATTTTTCTATTACTAATTTAAATTGTATTATTACTTTGTTATTTATTTATTAACCTAATTTTGCTATAATTTAATATACTTTTAGTATTTATTTAGCTAACATCTAGGCCACCCATGAAGGACGGGTCCCCTGTTGAGTCTTGGTCCTCTCAAGGTTTCTTCCTACCATTTTAGGGAGTTTTTCCTTGCCACTGTTGCCCTAGGCTTGCTCAACTTGGGATTAGCCTTTTAGAACAGTGTAATATTGTGAAGCTGCTTTGAGACAATTCTCCATTGTATAAGGCGCTATATAAATAAATAAACTTGAACATTGCAGAACATGACATGATTACAGAAGTGACCTGTGGGTTTATATAATTATAAATACATCCATAATCTATGAGCGCAAGATGCAGTGCAGAAACATGTACAGATTTAGATTATTTCCTTTATTTTGTTCTAGTAGGAGTAAGAATTCCAATAAGCTGTGGTGTAAATGGCAATAAAAGCATTTTAAACTATAAAGAGAAAGAGAGTCATTTGAACTAGCTTCTTTTTTATTGTCAGCTTGGAACCGTAGCCTAATACTTTAACACTTGTCTTGGAAAGCCTGTCCAGCATCCAATGATTTCCCCGAATCTACATTTGCAATTCTTTCTTTCTATTTTCTCCCCCCTACCATTCCACTCTCAGCTCTAATCTGGCAGAATAAAGGTTCTCCTCTCCTGCAGAACTCATGGAAGACAATACCATTGGGCTTTACGCTACCTGTAAGCTCAGAGATGTGAAGGAAACAGCGAAATTAAGCAGGGGAGAGAGGAAAAAAAAATCATTATTCTCTGAATGAGACGTCTCGGCATTGATCAGAGGGAGAATCAAAGCCCCATCTCTTAGGCTACTTAAACATTCACTTTTAAAGTCACTGATTGTGCCGCGGCTCAGCCCGCATTCTCTCTCTTGCTCCTGTCTCCAGGTCCCACCATGTCCCCACTGAGCACCCGCGCCCTCCCTCATTACAATCCTCCTGGCGGGGGCAGACGCAGAGAAACGAGTGAAAGATGTAAATTTGAACTCAGAAAAAAGGCAAAATGAAAAGTTTTAGATCTTTTTATCCCCTCTCTCTTTTTGCCGCCTTCTACAGCTGGTGAGAATCTCAAAAGGAAGTGTTAGGAGACAGAGGGTATCGTGGAGTGTACAGCTGAGACTGGAGACAAGGTCTTACAAATGGAGAGAGGTCTTTCTCAGGCAATCACAAGAATTATGATAAATAATAGTCTAGTTTGGAGGTTTAGTTATAGTCATATATTTATATCCTAGTAGGGAAGCATCATTGTTAAACTAATGTCTTGATTCCAAGTGGATACAAAGGATGATAAACAAGAAAAAGGCACTTATACAGCTATAAAAAAAATTTGCCTCATCGTCTACGTTAACTGTTTATAGTTGTACGGACTGACTCTGTTGATAAAGACAGGGTTGGAACCAAATATTAATTAGGATAAGAACTATAAAAATATGTGCCAAATATATTTACAAGATCAAGAAACACGAAAAAGGGGAAGGATTCCAGTTTAACTATTAAGGTTCCTTATATGCTGTTGTATTTACTGTAATTGAATTTGCTCTGCGACCTCTGGGAAGTTATGGTATGGGTGTATAGATTAGAGTCCAGGGTTCAAATACCACTCCCATAAAGTTGCCACTGTTGACTTCTTGAGCAAGGCCCTAACCCAAAACCAGAACGATTGCATCAGTTCTTTAAAGCATGTTTCAAAATGTTGAAGACCAATGAACAGGAGTGCTGACTCTTACGGAAACAGTCACCTGACCAAACCCCCACTGAACATTTATGGGGGCACTTAAAGACAAAAAAAGTCGAGCATTCAGTAACATCGCAAGGTGCTCTTTGCAATATTGGGAATTCTGGTGCATTGATGGAACATTGATCATCAGGTCTTTACTAAAAACATAAAGTAGGAGCATAGCACAAACCAAATTATGCTGATTATAAATAATTCCCGGATAATTTCCACTAGTTTTGCAGTTTGCTAGAGTCAGCGTCGCTACTAGTATAATGGTGCCGTACCTGGACCCTACAGAGGTTTCACAGGTCCAACTTCTTCAGGATGGCACATCAATACATGCCATTGCCAGAAGGTTTGCTGTGTCTCCCAGCACAGTGTTGAGAGTATGGAGGAGATTAGGAGACTCTATGAGAGCAGGACAAAGCTGTACAAGGTCCTTAACCCCTCCTCAGGAATGGTCTCTGTTCCTGTGTGCAAGGGGGAATAGGATGAGCACTTCCAGAGCCCTACAAAATGACTTTGCTACTGGTGTGATTGTGTCCGACAAAACAAATCAGAAAGAGGTTTCATGAGGGTGGTCTGAGGGCCTGACATCTTGTAGTGGGCACTGCCAGGTATCACTCCAGTCTGTCCAGGAACTCAGTTGACCCTGTTCCAGATGTGGAAGGAGATCCCCCAGGACAGCATCCATCAGCCTCATTAGGAGCAAGCATGTGGAAGCCATACAAACTACTGAGTATTATTTTGTAGTAGAGTAGATAAAAGAGTAGTAGGGTCAGCAGAGAAAATTTTGACTAAATGGACTAGCCCGCTGCATCATTTTTACACTTAGATTTTTGGGGTATCTTTAAATTGCTAATTGTGCACAATTTCGTAATTTTTACTTAGGGGTGTACTCACTTTTGTTGCCAGCGTTTTAGACATCAATGGATGTGTGTTAAGTTATTTTGAGGGCACAGCAAATTTACACTGTAGACTGACTACTTTAGCTCATATCGGACCTCATTAACTCATGGTGGTGGACTATAGGAGGAAGAGAACCATTCCCAAGCCTATTATCATCAGGGGTTAGAAGGTTGAGCTGGTTGATTCCAATAAATAACTGCTTGTCCTTCTGAACAACAAACTGTACTGGAATGCCAATACCGAGGCTGTGCACAAGAAAGGGATGAGCAGACTCTGCTTCTTGAGAAAGCTCTTGTCGTTTAACAAGATGTTGGAGATCTTTTTTGCGGCTGTCTGCTGGGGAAGCTACATCAGTGTTGTCCATTGAAAAGATATAATAAAATAATTACAAAAATGTAAGGGGTGTATTTACATTAGTGAGATACTGTATATACTGTATAAAGCACCCATATAGAAATCTTGGATTGCTGCAAAACTTGTCATGTTTATTAATTGCATCACATCATAACAGGAGCTATCTTGACCATATCTGCCATGTGACTAGGGTCATTTTAAATATTTGCTGTTGGAATAAAACCCCAAATAAACTGCCATAAAATGACTGATAGCCATGCAAGCTATTGGGAATATGGAAAATGTATCACCTTTAGTAAATTATTGTGGCTTGTCTTAAAGTTCTGCTCACCAAATATAAGACAAAAATATTCTACTTCCTCTATTTTAGAGGGGCACAGCAACATTTTATTGGGCGCATGTCCTAGTATCTTAGGTCTGATGATGCCCCTAGCTGGTGGCAGCAGCGTAAGTGTTTACAGTCTGCATGGAAATGTTACCCTAATTACTTTTACAGTAAAAAAAAAAGCAGGAATGACCAATCCAATGCATGATAGAGGGAAACCTTACACATTTGCAAATTTGCAAACATTTGCAAATTCAAGCGACAAGGAGTATTCGTCCAGACATTTGTCAAAAAGGCTTTTAAATAAAAGATCAAAAGAAAATCACTAAATTAAAATCCAATGTGTGGTTTTACTTTATAGTCCGCAAAACCAAAGACACCAAGTTATAACGTAATTGGACTGGATACCCGACAGATTCAGCATCATAAGTTTAAGTGCTGGAGGGACAGCAGTAATGAGTGGAAAATGGCTTTGTGTTTCGCCCCCCTTGGATAGCTCTCTGTAATGAATAATTAGAACTTTAATTGTCTAATGTTAATTATACAAGATATTATGATCTCAAATTAGATGTTAATTGGGGTCTTATGAAACTGAACAGCGTTTCCAGATTTTATAGCCGAACCACAGCTATCGGTGTGGGTGGTGCTAAATATGTTATTTTTAATTGGATATGATATTTATCATCATAAAAAGCTTGCTTTAGATGGTCGGCCATCCTGAGTGTGACCCTGAGATGGCAGTGTGTGTTTCTGGCATAATGGTATCTACGGAGAACCATCGCATTAGCCAAAATAGCCATTTTTGAGCAATATAATAATTGTTGGGTCCGATTAAACATTGTCTGTGCAAATATGAGGTCATATCAGTTGTGCAATGCCAGTGTCAATATTCTATCACATTTTGCAATGTGTCACTTGTAGATTGTGTTCTTAGCGGCATTTTAATGAGTGTACGAAAAATAAATGAACATAAACAGCTTGTAGTGATTATGGCATTTAGGCTGTCATAACTTTTATTGTTGTTAAAAACTGTTTGTTTTTTTTCTGTTGAAGAAAATGTTTGGTTATACACAGATTAAAACAAGGCTACCTTTTTGATTCCACATTAATAATTGGACCAAAGTGTTTGGGATGTAATTGTTACTGGAACTTTAAACAGCTTTACAATTTTAGAATATATTTTAATATCTGGGGCAATTAACACTGAGCAAGCCTAGGGCAACATTGAGAAGGAAAACTCCCTAAATGCTTAAACCTCCTGAGACCCTGCGTCCTCTTATATGGACATTACATATCTGCAATATTAGTAATAATAGTAAGCTACAACATCCGTAAAGATCAAGTACTCATATGAGGACATTGTTTTTTGCACAAAGACAAATTTCATTTTAAATACTTATGTCCTACTTACCACAAATAGCTAGGTGAAATAAAAAATGCACACCAAAACCAAAAGCAAAAGTCCGGGTCTCAGGAGGATAAGGACGAAACTTTGGGTCACCTCTCTTTCCAAGGCTTTTCTCCCTGAATGTAACTGAAAGCTTTGTGCATTATGGGAAATGTAGTGCTTATAGTGAATTTTGTGTTGCATGTCCTGTACTTCTGTTCAAGATAAAATAGATCTTTTAATCAACGTTATTTTAGTGAGGTATGTGTCCCAGTTAAATGGGTCTGATGACTCTGCTCGGCCTGTTCTCTTAACATCCTTAACTACATATACTGATGCTGATCTTCTGGCTATAGTTGCAGCCCTTCATCGTTTTCCCAGAATACGTCAGAAGAGCTGAAGTTGCAGAAGGCCATTTGAATTCAGGGTTAACTGGTTTAGGTTAACATGAAATTTAGTATGATGCCAGGATGTTTACATGTTTTAAAGTTTGCAGTTGTATAGTGTCACACAGCATTACGACAAAGCTTGAGCTGCAACCTCCAAAGATGATTCAGCATTGGACAGTTTCTTTCCACATTAGTTTTAACTTGAATTGTTCACGTGATATTCAGTGAGGGAGACTGACCCACATATAGGTTAACACACACACACACACATACACACACACAAGAACACACACACACACACACACACACACACACACACACACACACACACACACACACACACAGAGACACACACAACCACTAGGCTGATAGATAAGTTATACCCTCTAGGTTTGGGCGCCCTCGCACCCACGTCTTCTCCAATTCCATCCTTCCAGCATGATTGTAGGAAATTAGCAGATCTTTCATACAGAAAGCTCTTCACTAGCGAGCAGGCTTAGAGAGCAGGGAAAGGCGAAGGCTTCAGTAATTGCCACCTGCCCTGAGAGAAGGCATCAAGGCCGTGAAGTTGAGCCTCCCCTAATTATTGAGGAGTGCACTACCGAGGCGGGATGCTAATCAGTCTCCAAGAGACCTCGGCCTCTGTGTGGTTAGCGCAGATTTACCGCGCCTCGCGTGCTCGCTCTATTCCCCACTTCTACTTTTATTAAGAAAGATATTTCATACGGAAAGGAAAAAGGATCTCCAGACAACTGTTAAAACGCAAAGTTTTTGAGCTTGAAAGCGAAGAGTGGGATCACTCCTGAGCTATTCCGCAGAGATGTCGGCCCTTTAGAAAAATGATAAAAAATAAAATAAAATAAAAAAACAGGGAAGAATGTGAAACAAAACATCAAAGAGACACGAAGGAAAGAAAAAAAGTAGAAACAAAAACTACGGCGAAAACTATGTTAAATATTTAGTTTGTAGTCCCAACAGGTGGTCAGCGATGCGAAGCAAGGTGAAGCTTTAATTAAACTGAATTATAAATGACCCACATCAATATGGGTTTATCTGGAATAAAAAGTCAAACCAATTTAAACGTGTAATTAAATGACGATTAAGCTGAATTTAAGTCCTAATTATGGATATGTGATTTATTTAAATACTTTAATCCTCTTTAGAGAAGGTTATGAGCTAACAAGGCTTGGGATTTGTCTCTTTAGATAATAGCAAGAAATAACAGCAGAATATCCTTTAGAAAAATTATTTTAGACCAAACCAAGATACACTTTGGCTGTATTACAAGTCAAGTCAAGTCAAATGTATTAATATAGAGCGTTTACAATGGATCATTGTCTCAAAGCAGCTTTACACTTTATTTATCTTATATTATCTTAAAATGCCAGAGCTTAGGGCGACAGTGGAAAGTAGAAGGAAGAAACTTTGGCAGGACCAAGATTTAAAATGGGACCCGTCCTCCATGGGTGGCCTAGATGTTAATTAAGTAAATACTTAAAAGTATATTAAAGTAATAGTAAAATCAAGTAAGTAATAAAATTTAAATCAATATAAATATTTAAGTAAGTAACAACAAAATAAGTAACAAAAATTTATTTTGAAACATAATAGATTTTAAAATCAGTCCTCAGTGGGAAGTCCTTGGAGGAACATCGTCTCTTAGTGAGTAAGTGATGAAGGGAGTTCCTGCACTCTGGTGGAACTGAGTTCTGTTGATCTACTGAGACCAGTAGAGTGATGCTGAGGTGGAGGAACGTCTAGGTGTGTGGTGCTGGAACATCTCTTTAGAGAGAAAAGAGAAAATGTAGTTACTTATGGGTTAGGAGCACAAAGTCTATTATTAATCACTGATGACATGTGCAGCATGAAGCTCCAGCAGCACTAACTATAGCAGCATAGCTAAGGGAAAGAACCAGAAGTTAACACAGCCAAGAGGCAGGAACCAACCTAACCCATGTGTCCCAGTCTAAATCTAACTAAAATCCTGAGTAAATAAGATTGTTTTTAGCCTAGAACTAAATATTTGGAGAGTATCTGAATTTCTAACTAAAGTGGGAAGTTTATTCCATAGCTGGGTGGCCAAGTATGAGAAAGCTTTTCCCCTGCTGTTCCTTTTTTTATTCTTGGAACTGAAAGCAGCCCTGCACCCTGTGAATGAAGAAGACAAGCTGGATTGTTAGATTGTAAGAGTTCACTCAGATAAGATCATGTAGAGCAATTAGTCCTTAATTGGGAATTCACAGAAAACAAATTACTTTATAGACCACTACCAAGTTGTTGATCACTAGCAAGAAATGTTTTTGAATTAAAAATGTAATATCAAAATCAGCTTTGTTCTCAGTTGAATCACTTATTTTTTTAAGTTTTAGTTTCTGTAGTTTTAGTATTTTATATCAAACTTTAACTGGCCTACCCTTGTTGGGCACCAATCCTTTAGGCATGATTGTATTAGGAATTTATTTCCGTGCAACATTACATTTTTTGGAAAATGTTTTAAAAGTAACCTCATAAAACAGATAGTTCTTATTCGAAAAATGTCTGACTGTCCAACCCCACTTTACCCACAGCTCTTGTCAAAACATGGATGCACCTGCTTCTGCTTCTTCACAACACCTGAATGATGTATTAACCCTTAGATCGCTGTACTTGATGGCTGAGGACATTTTGACATCTTATACAGATATGTCCCATTAATAT
>JAVSBV010000097.1:503235-518520 GCA_033117975.1 Parotocinclus spilosoma
GTCTGCATGTCCTCCCCGTGTCTGTGTGGGTTTACTCTGGGTACTCCGGTTTCCTCCCACAGTCCAAAGACGTGTGTTAGGTTAATTGGTTACTCAAAAAATTGTCATTGACTTGTGTATATACAGTATGTGTGACTGAATTGAGATGAACTTGTGTATGGATATAACCTTGTGTGTGAGTCGCTTATATGTGTCCCCTGATGCCGATAGCGACGTTAAAGAAGCCAAATAAATAAAGAAATAAACTTCAGAGCTGCTTTACTCTTTTTTTCGAGAAAGGTCAGGTAATGACATTGAAGGACAGGAGAATGTGACAGAAAGGCCTCGCACAATAGAATAAAAAAAGCTGTCAGAGCTGTAATAATAATAATAATAATTAATAATAATAATTATTATTATTGTTATTAATAATAATAATAATAATAATAATAATAGTAATAACAATAATAATAGTAATAATAATAATAATAATAATATATTAAAATTATTATTATTTTTTATTATTATTATTATTTTTATTATTATTATTATTAAATAATAATAATAATAAGAAGAAGAAGAAGAAGAAGAAGAAGAAATAAGATCACTATGCGATCATTACATATTTAATATAACAGAAAATAATAACACAATCAATTAAAAATAAAGAAAGACAGATTGCAAGTAGTACAATGAAAATAGAATATCAAATTAAAACAGTGTTACAGTATTGACAAATTATATAACTGAGAAAGCAAGATGAAAGAAATTTGTTTTAAGTAGGTTTTTGAAGGAAGAGAAGACAAGCAAGCAGGTGAACAGTGATTGTGCTCAACTATATATTACCTACAACATTAAAAGCTCTATCACCCACAGTGCAGAACCTGATACAATCTTAGAATCCAAGCAACTATGGGTTAAAATCCTTGCTCAAGAACCCAACAGTGTCAGTTTGACAGATATAGGATTTGAACGTTTTGGTCCATAGGCCAGAACCTTAACAATTAAGTTACCACAGCCCTAGTTTATACAAAATTATGAAATATTTAATTATGGGATTTTTCATTTTGAAATATCATATCATAGTTTATATTATACAGAGTAAATATGTATGGGAGCACAGGAATGTACTCGAAGGTGAATACTGACTGACTGATGCACAAAGTTAAAGACCAGCAGAAGTACTTTCAGTTATTTAGTACATATTTAATGCAGAACTGAACAGGTAACCAATGTAAATGTTTGTTTGTTAGAGTTATACATTCCTGCACAGCTGGACGTGCTGCAGCCAGAGGCGTAGAGGAATCTCAGACGATAGCACTGCAATACTCCAGTCCAGAAGTAAAAAAATGCATGAGTATGAATCTCACAAAGTGTGAAAAAGAGGGACGCAGTCTGGAAATGTTCTTAAGATGAAAGAAAGGAGTCTTCCCAATATTTGATGTTCGAAAATGGCATCAAGTTTACAAACTTGAACGATGTGGTCAAATCTGGTATACGTAATGTGTGTGCTCTCTAACTTTCTTAAGCTTGCCTGGTAAAGCAATTAATATCACACTAATCTGTATCTAATGTTCAACCATCCATGCAAAATTTGATCTCAGCTAGAGGTGTGCGAAATTAAACATTATATGTTGATATTTTATTCGATTTTACTATAATAATAATTAGTCAATGCTTCTAAATTATGCAAAAGTTGTGTGAACCCATCTCTCTGAGCCAAATGAACTGGCGCTGTATCCGTCGTTATGTAACCAGTGAGAGCATTTGTTATTTCATTTATCTGTGACTTTTCTTGTTGTTAGTCATTTTTTGTTGTGCATGATTGTGCATAAGGTTTGCCAAGTATTTTTTTGTGCTATTACCTTGGTTTAGGATTGTCGTGATACATCTGATACTTAAAGGTGTGTAAGTATAAGTAAGAATAAGTTTATAATTCTCTTTACATTAATTAATTAATTATATTATTATCCACTTTGTTATATTACATTACCTTCCTATGTTATACATTATACTTTGTATATATATATAAAACATCATATTCCATCATATATAATCACATCATATTATATGCTGGTAGAATATGACATTATATACTATCTTATAACAATATATATAAAAATGCGTGTTGCGTCTTTTTTTTTCTGGGTTTTTTTTTTTCAAAAATGTTTTTTGAGGCTTCTTCATCTGTAAAGGCCGATTGTCCATGTGGATTGTTGTCCACGGCCCCGGTTTTTCTGGATTTGGCTATGAGGGTTGTAACAGTTCTGTGTGAACTTGGTGATTTTTGTGGGTGTCAGGTTTTTTTTTGCCAATAACAATTTATTTGGATTCAAAGTAAATACAACAATACACCTTATTTCACAACACACCTACATACATACAAATAATCATATAACCCAATCACTGAAGGTAACCAATCGACGATTTTTCAACTGTATCTGTCCAGCCGCTGATGTTTTTTTAAGAGTTTTTTTTTTAAACTTAGCCATGGATTGCTCCAAAATCAAAATAGTTTAAAGGTATTGTAACCACATAGTCTGCAATAAAGTACAAGGTTCATAATGAAGTTTTAAAATAGCTTTTAAAGAAGCTGTCAAGCCTGCCATGATTTTTTTTTCTGAATTAATGTGAAACCAAAGTAACAAAAGAACCGATGGGTGTCAGTTGTTGAAGTCTGTTGCTATGATACGGCAGCTGTGCTGCTCGGACATCAGAGTCATCAATTCCATCTTAATTTACCCGTCACGAATAACAAATGTTTTGAACTTTCTGTGTTGCAAACTTTTGAACCACAAGAGATATTGCAAATCTAATAACTGATTGATTTCTGAGACAATCCATCTATTTATGTATCCATACATACATCTATTTATGTATCAATCCATCCATCTATCCATCCATCCATCTATCCATCCATCCATCCATCCATCCATCTATCTGTTCATCCATCTGTCCATTTACCTATTTATATACTATTCTATCTACAAGTTGCCTGCCATTCTTTCTCTCTTTCTCTCTCTCTCTCTCTCTCTCTCTCTCTCTCTCTCTCTTTCTCTCTCTCTCTCTCTCTTTCTCTCTCTCTCTCACCCTCTCTCACTCTGCTACAGAAGTAGTCAGTAGACAGTACAGCGCACGAATGAAACGGTAAGTGTGGTGCGAGTCCTGAAGCGCTTAGGATGAAAGGGCCAGTGTGAGGGCTCGTCTCAATCCAGGGCCCTCCAGGAGGCAAGTGTCATGGTGTGATGAGAGAGCTGTCGGGGGGCTCGGTGATATGAGCACCATTTAGACGCACGATACAGGAGGAGAACGTGGCTCACACTGCTGCCCCGCTTCGCCTTTGGAGACAAAGGCATGCAAATATTTAGTGTGCCGCTCAGCCATAGAGAAGCATATTCAAAATGTCAAGGTACCTATTTTGTGGGGTGGCTGCTCAGCACTGAACAGCTGGATACATGAGAATGGAGGTGCCTGTTGAGCAGCTAATAAGTGGTAATGCATGTTCTGGTTAGAGTCCTGTCTGTTCTTAATGCTGATGCAGTGGTTATTAAAGGGCCAGCATTTTGCGTATGTAGACAAACATCTACAGAAAATGTAGTTTTTAATAATTATTTGATTATTTATTTTATTTAGTCTGTTATTTAAGACACTAATTTAGGCATATCAACATCATCTTATGGTGTATTCACCATAGGCAATCTTTACCATGCCCAAGAATGTTTGACTGTCTGACTACATTTGTTGGACAAGTATGATCGCTCTATGTCATGCTCAGGTGTGGAATGCTGATCCATGCTCAGGCACGCTTGAAAGGTCGGGCCCGGGCATGGTTCAACATGGACCACAACACCACAACATCAGCTCCCGACTTAATAATCTTATATGTGCAGCACAAGTAGCTTAGAACCACAATGTTGCAAAATCAATAAACCTGTAAGTCTTATGTGTATGAGAGTGTTCAGTTTAAGTGCTCCAAATGTAACCAAAGCACTGTAAGCACAACCATGAAATCCACTGTGGCGTGCGAGCTCATCTTTACTACACCACAAAAAGCAGTATCGTGATGATGTAAACATGTTCAGGCTCAGAACGCTTAGGCACAATGTGAGCACAGACCAGTAGGGGAGTGGGAAGGGAAGACAGTCATGCTCTGACACAGCACAAAGCTATAGGGAATAGTGTGTACCCATTTTAATACAGACTTTTACAGCAATTATGCCAAATCTATAAAGTGTCTTGCTCAATAATTCAAATTTGGTAGCTTGTCAGAGATGAGATTTAAACTCACACCTTTCAGATTAGTACTGTGTGCCACCACTGGGTGCCCAAATTGTTACATAAGTCTAAAGGTATGAGTGATTCAGTCTTATAGAAATTTGAATGGGACTTAGGTGTTAGGGTCAATCAAAGGACTGGGTAAGGGTTTTTAAATTAGATACTGTCCATGGAAACTGTGGCTTTATTGTTAAGGTACTGAACTGAATTAAAATAATAATAATAAGAATAATAATAATAATACAGCTAAAAGCAAAGGAAGAGTTTTACTTCTCCATATAAGTTGTACCTTGTTTTTTGTCAGTCATCCCCTTTCTCTCCGCCTCTCACTTTCTCTTTCTGCAGTGTGATGGTGGTATAAACTGAAGCGTCACCCTCAGGGAGGCTTGAGGGCCTCGGTCAGCCATATGGCAGAAACTCCTGCTCCATGTCTCCGTTCTCCACCAGCAGCCTAGAGCTGCTGCCATGCTTCTTGACAAAGGGGACTGGGGACACGTGCACACGCACACACACATACACACGCACACACATTGCCCTGTTAGAGACACTCGACTGACATAATGTTTACTGTAGATAATTAACTCCTACACCTAACCCTAAACATAAACTCAGAAAGCTAATAAACAGATAAAAAGCTTGTTGGGTTTTTAAATAAACTTACACACATCATAATAACGACTTCAGTACAAAACAATACACCACTTTCGGGAAACTCTTATCACATTCTTTTCTATATGGTGTGATATCATTTAAGGTAAGTCATTTATAAAATTACAAAACTTCAATTTTTATAAAAATCACTTTTTCTTTGTATTAAAATAATGCATTCCATAGACCAACAAACAAAAACCTAGACAATACAAAACAACACAGAAGCACCAAACTATAACACCAAATTATATACAGAAAAACCTTAATGAATCCTCCTGTGTTGCTTTACGTATGCATAACCAATTGCTTTGGAATGTGTTCTAAAGGTTGAGCATGTTATACGAGGGCACCCCTGGTCCGGCACGTTGTAATGGCGGACTCACAGTATGAACTTGTGAGAACTTGCCTTTGTACTGAGCCTCCCCATTTACCCCACTGGCCTGCTCTCATATTGCACTGAAAGGTCTGACATACAGCCTTCTCAAACGCCTTATAAATGTAATTACTTTTTATTTAAATAATTGCACACTGCACTTTTTAGTTTAATAATTATAGATTGTAGTCTGTTTCTGTACATACTTTGTCAGATTAGGTGCTATTTGGGTGATGGATCATTCTCTGCACTGAAATGACCCTGAAGCGATGGTGGTGTTACGTTTGTGTGTGTTGAGCTGGAACATATGGATCAGATACAACATTGCTACTGAAGTTTTAAAACACTGTTCAATCCATGTGTACTTTATTACATACATTCACTTTATTGTTTACCTGTGTAGATATAAAGTCAGCAGCTCATCTGTTTGTACTGTTTGCACTGTCGTCCTCTAATCCTTCATCAGTGCTCGCAGGATTCCGCCTGAAGGATGCTGGTGGCTGGAAATTTTTGACTGGTTGACTATTTTCAGTCCAGCATTGAGGCTGGTATGTTTAAAACTCTGATCCACTCATAACAGTTCAACGCACAATAACATAAAAACCCCACATCAGTGTCACTGCGGTACTGAGAATGAAACACCTGACCTGTGCTGGTCCTGACCATTAGACAACATAGTAAAGGGGATTAAGTCAGTATGTAGAGAAACCATCTGTGCTTATAGAACCAGTATATTAACCATTAAAACATACAAAATACAGAATGCCAGAATGACTTGTGCAAATAAATGTGTATAAAAACTTAAAACTACTGGCTCTAAATTAATAAGTTCCAGGATGCTTGTACTCCAAATGTGGGAGATATCAGATCTTGGTCTGGCAGGGTCTGACCCTAATTATGCATTGCTTAAAAGTCATTTAATGACCAGTAGAGAAACCCATATCAGCAGAGTGACTGAATGTAACCTATTCAAGTTTAACATTTAGCAATTTAGATTCATGTATATTAATTCCGATGTCTAAATGAAATGAGAAAACATTTGTAGGAAAGTTCATACAACATTCCCTCGTGTGTGAGCGGAGGTATGGCTGGGGGTGTGTGAGAAGAAATAATTAAGTTAGTTGTAATTCAACGTGAAGATGACGCCGTAGCGAGAGCGCTCCCAGAGGATTCCAATTGTGGAGGCAAAAGTTTTCAGTACAGGCACCAGCATGTCGTTTCTACTTTGTTTGGAATCTGTGAGACGACTGAAGGACCTGGAACACCAGTTAAAAGATGCAGACATATTGGTGTCTGATCCTTTTTGGTTTCCATGTTTAATCAGCTTCGCTCAGCTTCATAATACATAATGCATGCTCTCACACACACTGCCACAGGTTCCTTCCCAAGTCTCTGATACTATTGATATATTTTCCTGAAGGTGGAAATATATTAGTGGGTATAAAATGAGGCTGCAGTAGTGTACCTACACTGAGATGGGAAAGTTCTGACACAAAAATATGAGTCAAGCCAGTCTAATTAATCTTCCTTGTTTACGCCATTCATTACTAGCTTGACTGTTTTTTCTCTTCATCTGAGAAAGGATCTCTTTCATGATGGATTACTAGACAGTACGTGTGACTACAGAGGTGTCCCGTACGAGCGCTGAAAGCCCAAATGAACCTAAAGGCTCCGGCGTCTTGAAGATATGAGCTATTCAAATGAGACACAGAGGAAAAGAGGACTATCACCAGCTTCCTTATGATAATGCTCTCATTTGAATATAAAAGTGTCTTTTTTGCCATTTTCTCTCCTGCCACAGATCAAAACCCAAGCAGGTCAAATTGGCATTCGCTCCACAGAGCTGGGAAACACAAGACGCAAGTTAAGAGGCACTTGTTCTTTTGTTTGACATTCCAGTGCCGTTCAAATATGCATTCCAAAAGAGACTCAATGTGAGTTAAATACAAGGGACATTGCAAGGAAAACATTATTATTTTTCAGATCTCTGTTTATGTCAGTATCACAGGTGAGTGTTTGTATAACAGAAAGCTTGCTTCTAAAAATAGATTAATGCAAAAAGGTCATACCAGTTCAAATGGCACGTTTTGTTAGTTTTCTAAACAAAAGAAAGTTAACCTCGAATTTGTATTCTGGTCAATTTTTGGAAGCTAAAACATGCATCCAATCAGGATTGGCAAAAAAATGGGAATTGACTTTGATGACCATGATGAGCCACTTTGTGCATTGTTGCATTGCTTTGAATCTTCTCTTTAGGTCTCATCTCCCAGTTGGTTTTAAATACAGTTTATCAAACTTTTTTCCACAATGTAACATTTTCTCAAATCAGCTTTACACATGTTGGACTCACAGCATAACCAAGCAAACTCCCTGAATATTGTAAGAAACCTTGAGAGGACCAAGACCCAAGAAGGGAACCGACTTCCTCTGGAAGCCTAGATTGCATGTATGTTAGAATTAAACTGAGTTACTAAGTAAATAATTTTATAGTAATAGTTTAAATGAGAATAATATAAACTCAAGTCTTGCTTCTTAAACAGGATGCAAGGTAGGAACAATCCCAGACAGTGTGCCAATCCACTTTAGGGCACATGCACTCATACACATGGTTAAAAACTGGACAGTGGGAAGAATCCAGAGTACCCAGAGTAAGCCCATGCAGAGGACATGCAAAAATGACCAAAGTTCCACCTTGATTTTAACCCAGGGTCTTATTGCTGTGAGTTATGGTGCTACCCACCAAGCCACTCAGAAGCTAAATGTAAAATGAAAATATAGAATAAAATAAATTTATATATAGACTATGATAAATTAAATAAAAAAAAATGCACAACCTGATCATTTGGCATGCTTTGTAAAGGTGTGATTATAGGGGACAAATTAATTAACAGGCACCACCCCTGTAATGCAATTTGCTGTGCCTTCAGAATGTGGCCTGCATTTATATTTGCTCTGTGTGTGTGTTGTGTGTATTTCCTAGTACATGTATTTAATAAAACAGAGATTAAACAGACGTTTGGTAGTAGAGAGCCCACAGAGAGCCTGGACAGGGGGATCAGACAACTGCACTCCAACAGCCACCCCTAAACATCCCTGCAATGGACTGGCACACATTTGAGGTATATGATCTTATGCTCCCTGTGAACTCCTAGATAATCGGTGGAGACCCCTTTGACCCTGCGCATGATAATTGTGGTTAAAATATAAAAAAAGAAAACATAGCTCCAACTTGATCCAACTTTCAACAAAATATAGGTGCATTTAAGCTGGGCAGGTTTGTGAGTGTTTCCTAAAAGCCTTCTTAGTCTCCAAAATTATGAAGGAGATTTAAGTCGTTCTTTAATGACTCCGCTTTTTGCATCTGCGATGGAAAAACACTGCCAGTCATAAACACCTATTGACATGCATTTTCTCATAAATTCATATATTTCTAAGTTTTTTAATTATGTTTTTAATAATAAATACACAATTGTACTATTTGTGGTCTAATTTAGACTATATACCGTATAAAACAAGCTCACCGGGCTGTTTAATGTTTTTTTAAGCAGCCTGTGTTGTTTATGTGGTAGAACTGTTTGTAACCGTCAAATTATGATGTGAGTTATGCACAGCTATTACAATATTTAAGTTTGAAAGGGTTTTCAGAAACGCTTAGGAAATATAAATAATAAATGTTCTTAAGCGTGAGGTTACAAAATACACATTTTCTAGGAAACCCACCCTAGATTTTTAAGAATATGGGTGGGCAAACCATAAAACATACCATAGATGGGCAATAGGCATAAAACATGGCTTATTTAAGAGTATATTCATATTCTGTAATCCAATAAATGTACAAGAGCCTTCATATTAAGTCATTTGTGTAGCATGCAGCATTTGAGCTTTGTGAAGCTGGTAAAAGTCAGGAGAGGTCAGCGGGCTGGAGTGCTGCCGCAAAGCCTGTGTTCTCCACTCAGCCACTGAAGCTCTTCAGTGGGAGCTGAAATGAAGGGCCTGTCATGCCTTTGACAGCGAGTGATGCCTCAGGCAGATCCCACAGACACAGCTGAATGTGATTCCAACAGCACAGACACCTTCCTAACGAGACAGGGCTCCATAATTACTCGTGCCACATCCAAGCCACGTGCCAGGGGAACACAACATTTCTTCTTGAAGCAGACTTGAGTCCTGTAATCTTAACAGGACTGGCTTACAGGGATGGTCAGCACTGATGTATCGTAAAAGCCTAGATCAGGAATTGCTGTCAATGGGAAACTTGCCATAAGCAATGCATTTAATGGGCAACAAGAATAAAAGAAGGCTGCAAGCAATGGGTGGGGCCAGAGCCTATCCAGGACCCCAGGGCAGAAGGTTGGTACTAAGCATAAACAGTGTTCAGGTCCAGGACAGGACACATGCACATACACTCACTTCGTTCACTAACACTAGAATAATTTAAAGACCAAATGAGGCAACACGTGTTCGGAATGTGGAAGGAAAGTATGACGAGGGTACAATGAGGAAACAAACATAAGATGAACATACAAACTTTACACAGGCATTGGTCAGGTTAGGAATTGAACAGAGGTCTGTAGAGCTGTAAGGTGACTACGACAATCACAAGACAAGAGGATCACCTACCATAAAGTGACAATGTTATGCATAATATGAGCAGGAAAAAAAACGATGTATTCTGTTGAAGTGAAATCTAGTGACTGTGGCCATTTGAGTACAGTGAACTCACTGCCATGATTAGCAAACCAGCTGGAGATGATTTGAGTTTTGTGTTATCCTGCTGGAAGTACATTTACATTTACAGCATTTGGCTGATGCTCTTATTCAGAGTGACTTACAAAAGTGCTTTGTATTTTTTCTAACAGACAACCCTCATTTTAGAAAAAATAAGCAAAAACCTAAGAAAACAATCCAATCAGAACCAGCTTTAAAATCAACAAACACACAAGCAAAGGTCTTTTTTGCTGTTGTTACATTTTCAGTGTTCACTTTACTTCTGAATGAAGAGGTGAGTTTTTAGTCACTGCTTGAAGACTGCAAGAGACAGAACCATTCAGACATTTGGTGAAGTTCATTCCACCACCTGGGTGCCAGAATGGAGAAGAGTTTTGATGCTTGTCTTCCTTTCATCTTATGTTGAGGATCCAGTCGAGCCAAGCTAATGTCTCTGAGGGTACGAGGTACAGAGTGTGGTTTGATTGGAGAGTTTTTTGCTTTGTAGGTGAGCATCAGGGTTTTGTATCTGATGAGGGCAGCTACAAGGAACCAGTGAAGTGACGGTAGCAATGGGGTGACATGAGAAAACCAGATGAGCCGCTGCATTATAACTGAGTTGCTGGGGTCTGAATGCATGCATCTGAAGACCAGCCAGAAGATCAATGCAGTAGTCTATGGTTTATAACAAGATACTGGACATGCATCTTGGTTGCTTCTCTGAAAAGGAAGGGTCATATTCTCCTGTTTTTGTAAAGGAGGTACCTATATGACTGGGTCACTTTGGGAAAGTGAGCAGAGACGCTTAGCTGATCAAATATTACTTTAAGATTCTTGCATTCGCAAAAGGTGTGATGGATGAGATCAACTGGGAGATGACATGATCGTGATATGGAGACCCATCTGCAGGAATGTAACGCAATTCAGTTTTGCTGCGGTTTAGCTTCAGATGATGAACTGAAATCTATGATGAGATGTTCTCCATACATGAGGATGAGATGAGTGTCATCAGCAAAACAGCGATAGGAGAAGCCTATGGTGATGACTTCACCAAGAGAATGAGTCTAGATAGAGAAAAGAAGTGGTCCCAGAACTGAGCCTTGTGGAACTCCAGTTGTAAGTACATGTGGGTCAAATACATAGCCTCTCCATTATACTGATAAGAGCAATCACCCAGGTAGAAAACAAGCCCTCCCAGGCCACTCCCTATAATTCCAAGACTGGAGAAGACAGACAGTATAATCTTGTGGTCAGCTGTATCAAAGACAGCTGGAACATCTATAAGGATCAAACCCAACAAAAGTCTGGATGCTCTGGCAGCCTGAAGTTGGATCAAGTATTCATCAGAAGATTTACTGTGGTCTCTCTGGTCATAAAGAGCAGAGCATGGTCAGCAACAATACTCAGGTAGGCTGTGGCATTCAAACACTGTTCGATTGGTATTAAGGTGCCTAAAGTGTGCCAAGAAAATATCCCCACACCACTACATCACATGCCTGAACTACTGATGGAAGGCAGGATGGATCCAAGCGTTCATATAGTTTATGCCACATTCTCACCCAACCATCCAAATGACTCATCAGACCAGGCAACAATTTTCTGTTGTCCAATTTTAGTGAGCCCATGCAAATTGTAGCCTCAGTTGCTTGTTGCTGGGAGGGCCAATCTTCTGTGTGATCTTCTGTTTCTTTAGCTTATCTAATTCTGAAACACTTGTTCAAGTTCAAGTTTATTTATTTATATAGCGCCTTTTACAATGGAGCATTGTTTTAAAGCAGCTTCACAACATTACACTGTCCTAAAAGGCCAATCTCAAGTTGAGCAAGCCTATGGTGACAGTGGCAAGGATAAACTCCCTATAATGGTAGGAAAAAACTTTGGGAGGACCAATCAACTTGCCTACCACCAACAACCATGCCACATTTAAAGTCAGCTTAAATCACCTTTTTTATTCATTCTGATGCTCTGTTTAAACTTCAGCAGGTTGTCTTGGCTGTATCTACATGCCTAAATTTCTATTAATGAGCAGTTAAACTGGCCTAATAAAGTAGGCCATGAGTGTACATCTGTACAAACATTTTATACATTAAACTGTATGTTTTGTTATGTTCATCTGTAATGCATTTATGATTAAACATTTTTAGAAATATTCCATATTTTAAGTTTATTCCCTGCAGAGATCGCATCTTTTCATTTAGAAAAGCAACTGGCTAGACTGCGATCCTTGGAGGTGTCAAAACTGGTAGTACAGCAGCTGTGATTGTAATAGCTGAAGCAGTGGTACAGATGAAGCAATAGCTGTAACAGAATTATTAACGATACACCGTGAGCACAAACCATCTCTTAGCGCTGAAATGTTGCGACGGGCCTTTTGTGTCCAATAAACCCACCTCATTAATTTTTCCAATTATTATTCCTTTTCGGTTCTCTTTCTGCCAGGGCAAAGCCACAGTCTGAATGAAGGGAAAATAATTAGCTACTCCCAATATTACCGAGGCACAGAGCGGACCTGGGTCAGGGCAAGCATCCTGCCGATTCTGACATTTTAAATTACCTGAACAATACCTGAAGCAATCTCTGGACCTAATTAACTTCCCATTGAGAGCAAACGTACACATCATTTAAAAAGATAGATACGAGATGACAAAACACAAGCCTGGTCCTCCTCCCTCCCCTTTTTCCTCCTGTGTAAGAATCTTGCTTATATGCACGACCCTGTTCTGTGTTGCAGCGTGTATTATATTAGAGAGACTTTCTTTCCATCAAGTAATCAATGCGCCATTGGAACGAGTTCATTTTAATGCACTCAATCTTGCCTTTAATGTTTATGGCTTACGGGCGTAGCAAGCATCGGCGGTGAAGGAATGTTATATGGCTTCGTTTTGGCCCATTTCATCAAATATTCATGCGTTCAAAAAACGGGCATCCAAATAGCGGCGAAGGAGAATTGCATTCGCTGTGTCTGCCTTTCTCCTTCTTTCTCTCTTTTGTCTCTTGCCTGCTACCAGCTTTTTGGTATTTACATTTGAACTGAGTGAGAACATGAGCAATCTCCACTTCTGTCTAGCTACAGCCAAAGTATTCATGGCAGAAACACACGTCTATCATTGCTCCAAGAGGCATGCAATAAAGGGCCTCGGTATAAACGTCAGGCCGAAAGGAAATGATGCAAAAAGCTGAAATTTGGGAAAAAAGGGCAGTCTCCTAACTCTTTCTCTCTGAGGGTCTCGCTAAAAGCGAGAGCCATATTAAGTCTGTCAAAGTCAGTCTCCATGCGAGCAGTCCTCATTTCTCCATTTGATTGTAGCCCCTGCAGTTATATTAATTTTCGAGCTGGCTTTTTCTGTAAAGAGCATGTTTTAACTCTGACTGAATTCTTAACCACGTCCTTAGTTAAAGAAGCATTTTGAAGACCGGGCCTCGGATGCATTACTTTGAGCTGTCTCAGTGAAGCCTGAGCTTCAATATTAATAACGTTAGCTCAAACAATTATTAGCTGATTCAGTGTTTCCTTTTGTCGAGCAAACCCCAGCTTGTTTTATGAAAGCCCGACAAAGCTGATTCAAACACATGGAGCTACAGTTGTGCTTAAAGGGTGTGAACTCTTAAGAAGATTATACATTTCTGCATGACCTAAAACATCACCAAAAATAAAAGTCAGAGAAGTAGATAAAGATGAACACATATATAAATATAACATGTATTATATAGTACAAATAACATTTGAACATTTGTTTCATTAAGTAAATGGAGAAAGAGTTCAAATATGGGACTGTGGTGGCTCAGTGGTAAAGGTCTTGTGGACCAGAAAGATCAGGGCTCAAATCCCTCCTCTGCCAATCTAATACTGTTGGGTCCATGAGCCAAACCATTAACGCTAATTTGCCTGAATTTTAAGGGTGTATCAGTTGTAATTCGCTCATGATAAGGACGTCTTCTTAATTCTGTAAATGTAAATATTACATGTGTCTGAGTAACTGAGTATGGATAATATCAGAAGTATGATCATCTCTAAGATTAGTAGTTAATTTGAACATGAAGCTAGAGTCTGGTGTTTTCATTTATAATAATCAGGTGTGAGTGGACACCTTGTTGTGGACTTTCACAACACATCAGTGGAAGTGTGTTGCGGCACATAGAAAGAAGCTTTCTGAGGATCTCTGAAAATGTGTGTTTTTTGTGCTCATTGGGCAAGAAAGGTTATAAAACATATTTAAAGAGTTTGGACTGTGTACCAATCGAGATAATTTAAGATAATTGTTACTCTCCACAGGCGGAAGTTCACTCCATGAGCATGGCATGTTATATTCAGTAAGATTACAAATGAATCCAGGTTAACTTCTAAGCAACTGAAGACACCATCAAGGGAACAGACATGGGTCTCATGGTGTGGCTTTTATAATTCCCTGCTTAACTTTCATAATGCCCTGCTAGTTTCTTTTATTGAAGACAACTAAGCACAGTTTTTATGCCAGATCTGCATTGCCATGTCTGACCAGAGATGGTGCTAGAGGGCTGTAATGCAAGCTGGTTAGTCATGATTGTGGAAACTACATTTCCCAGAATTCCTAGTGGGCTGTTCAGCTCCAACTTTTTACACATGTAGAGCAATTTATATAAGAGCTGACAATGAAATTGTACACAGCTGCACTTTGGAAAGAAGAGTAGCCCTTGGGAACTGTGTGTCTATTTGTGTGTGACAGATTGTCTTCAGATAAAGAAAAGAAAGCAATGAACGATAAACGCTTAGAAAAAGATAAAAATGAAGAAAGAGTTTATAACTGAGAGAGTAACACAAAGTCAGGTTAAAGGACTAAAGTGGGGAAAAATAATATTTATTATTATTTTTATATTCTTCTTCTCCTTCTTATTTTTCTTTTTACTATTATTATTATTATTATTATTATTATTATTATTATTATTATTATTGGTATGGCTATTATTATAATTGTTGTTGTTGTTTGGTGCCTAACAATTGGACATTTTCATTTATTTATTTATTTTGCTTTATCCATATTTATAAAATGTATGCCAAGTTTGTACTAAACTTTCAGAAATATGTTACAAGCCAAATCAGAAAAAATGGGACAGCATGAAAATGGTGACATACATTCCCTTTTACTTTTATTTAATTGCAGATAGATTGAACTTAAGACATTGTATGTTTTCAAGTTCATTTAATAAACATCCATTTCTGCAATCCTGGCCTGCAACACTTTCCAAGGGTCTGGTATAATTTAGTGCTGATAAATAATAATAATTCTATTAATAATAATAAAGTTTTATATATATATATATAC
>JAVSBV010000097.1:536837-554228 GCA_033117975.1 Parotocinclus spilosoma
GGTTCTGATACTGGTTATCAGATTGATACTGACTTTCATTTACAGATCAGTCACATACTTCTGACATCCAATGTTAAACTACAAGGAAATATGTTTCATTAACATCCACACAGAATACAATAACACTTTTCAAAGTGTGTTTACATGTAGGATGGGGTGGTTGCTTCACCGTTCCGAAGTTCCCCTGTGTCCGTTTACCTTTCCACATGTGTTTACTCTAGGTGCTCCAGTTTCTTGTCACATTCCAAAGACATCTGTTAAGTTAATTAGTGGCTCTAGAATCGGTCTAGTATGAATGTTTTTGAATAATATTGATATAAGTTTGCAACAACTGTTAATGCTGCTGAATAAGTTAAACAAACCAAATCATATATATATGATTTTATTCATATATCATATATATATATGGTCTTTTATTTATTAGATTTATTTTGATTACACCAGTGATCCAAAGCAAAATGACCACCTGCTTAATATACTTTTCCAGTTCAGAACTGTCCATTGACTCCACAAGACCTCTGAAGGTGACCATTGGCATCCATTAAGTTATTTAAGTTGGAGGCTTTCATTATTCAAACTTGTTATTATATACAACATTCAGATCTGGGGAATTGACAGCCAGGGGCCCATGTCAGATTGGTGTCCCTTTGAATGCTTGGACGTAGAGAAGAATGTCCAGAGCATCACACATTCTACACTTACTAGGTAAATGGTGCTCAAAGAACTAATTGGAAAATAGGAATCAGATCAATGGACTTTTGACAGTTATAATGCTCACATATCTGCTTTAGGCACATGCAGTGTATCATAGAGTGAAGTTCTTATATAAGGTCAATAGTTTTAAAAAACCCAACAACAGTTATACCATGGAACCTTGGATTTTGAACTTTGGTATGTCGGGAAGGACGTTCAAATTTGGAATTGTTTAAAGTTTAAATCTTAATTGAATTGAGAAGTTGTAAATAGGATTCATCTGCTCTTGACCCCCAAATAATTGTTAATTTTATGTCTATAGTCCTACTGTATGTAGTTAATGATTAAAAGCATGAAGGAGGAATAATAAAATTGTACATGATCTTTTCAGCCTTTATTTTCAGAGGAACAGTCTATTTCGAACTGATGTTCGAATATATATAGTATTTTTGTTCATATTTGAGAGAAAATTTTTAAATAGACTGTTTGTGAACTGTTCCAGATTGATCAAATAAAGAAGCGTATGATTCCCGAGGTTCCACTATACAATATTATAATTATGATTTAAATTGTAATTCAGTGGTTAGCACTGTCGCCTTCTATAAGCAGAGAATTAGAGAAGTTTAAACTCCAGCCTGGCCACTGACTGTATGCAGTTTACATGCTCAGCTTGTTGCTGCATATGTTTCTCATGAGTCCTCCTTCCTTCTTTACCCTAATTGGCATCTCTAAAGTGTCACAGCACGTGTGTGCATGTGACTGTGATGGACTGAATTAGCACAACGTCATAAAAGTCTATAAAACTGCGGTAGCCAGGCGGTTAAGGTACTGGACTCTGGACCTCATGTTCCAGGGTTCAAATCCCACCTCTGAAAAGCTGCCACAGGTGGGTCCTTAAGCAAAGACCTTAACCCATCACCACTTGAATTGTAAGACTGTGTGAGTTGTAAATCGCTGTGGAAAAGGGCGTCTGTTAAATGCCATAAATGTAAATGTTTCTGCAGCTTTGTAGCAATTAAAATATATTCACTAGCATTTGTCTGTGTTTTGCTTTGTCTTAAACATTTGCTCTCTCTCTCACTCTCTCTGACAAGATACTTCAGAGTCCTGGTGAGTTTGAGATTTGGTGCTGATCAGATGAAGTTAGAGTTTAAGAACAACATTTCTAATTGCGCAATTTCAAGGAATTTAGGGATTTCATCATCTACAGTCCATAACATCATCAAAATCTCTGCAAGTAAGCGGCGAGTACGAAAACCAACATTGAATGCTGTGACCTTCGATTCCCACTGCATTAAAAATCATTCTGTAATTCTTTAATAGATATTACCATATGGGCTCAGGAACACCAGGAAGAAATCAGAAAACCATTATTAGTGAACACAGTTCATTGCCCCATCGTCCAAGTGCAAGTTAAAACTCAGGCTACCATGCAACAACCAGAAACTCCACCAGATTCTCTGGGCCAAAGTTAATCTGAGATGGACTTTGTTTTTGGAAATCACAAAAGTTGTATCCTTATTGTTATCAGCACAAAGTCAGCATCTCTTATGGTAAAGGAGTGTGTTAGTGCCCATGGCATGGGTAACTTGCACATCTGTGAAGGCACCATTAATGCTGAAAGTTACATACAGGTTTTGGAGCAACATGTTCTGCCATCCAAGCAAGGCAATGCCAAGCCATATTTTGTGTGCATTTTAAGTGTTACAACACCATGGATTTGTTGTAAAAGAGTACAGGTACTAGACTGGCCTGGTCTGCAGTACAGACCTGTATGCCATTAAAACCATGTGTTGAATTATGAAGTGCAAAGTACGACAACAGAGACGCTGGACTACTAAGCAACTGAAGTTGAACATCAACTAAAAATAGGAAATAATTACACTTAACAAAGCTTCACCAATTAGTGTCCTCAGTTTCCAAAAGCTTATGTAGTGTTGTTAAAAGTAAAGGTGATGTAACACAGTGGTAAACATGTCCCTGTCCCAGCTTCTTTGGAACATGTTGCAGGCATCAAATTCCAAATGAGTGATAATTTGCAAAAAGACATGTCAAAAAATAAAGTTTATCCATTTGAACATTGAAAAATCTTGTCTTTGTAGTGTAGTCAATTAAATACAGGTTGAAAAGCATTTGCAAACCATCGTATTCCCTTTGTATTTGTTGCCCCAGCTTCATTAAAATTGTGATTGTACACAATGCTACTTGATTTCCTTTATTTATTTTTTGGTTTTAGTCTTATATGTTGGAGGATGCTTCCTTTAAAGTTTCTTCATTTCGCACCTAAGGGAGATTTTCCTTTCCACTTGCACCTCTGGCTGCTCATATGGGGTCAGAGGTTTAAATCGAGTATCACGAATTATTAACATGCTAATGTTTCTTTACACCTGCACACACCACTCAGAAGTTATAAATAAGGTTAAATCCAGAAAAAACTGATAGATCTGAATTAAGTTGCAGATACTTTTTCTCAGTACATACTGTATGTATGTACGCATTAATTCCCCATAAACACTAAAACAAATGCCCGCACACACACACACACACACACACACACACAGTGTGTGCAATGCTGTGGCATTTTCTCTAACATTTTGTGCTCTTCAGAGAAGGAAGGCTCTCCTCAAATCCCATTCAGCTTTAAAGTATGATAAATTTTTCCCTGCCTGTATTTGCATGCAATCTAAAAAGGCTTTATGCATGCATAGCACGGCAGCATCTCCAGCCTTAAGTGCTTGATGGCTGCGCATCCTGTGCTGCCATTAGTGTTAGACACGTGATGCTAGCACCGTGCTAACAGATGCGTCAATGGGCACAGGTTGGACAGCAGCCCATAACGCGTCAGAAGCCATTAGTCGCTGAGCTTTGATTAATGTTGTAAGTGATTGTGTGAATAGCACTCTGGGACTGCAGGAGAGAAAGGTTAGTGTCTCACAAAGGACCAACAGGAGAATGCCACAGGAATAATGAACACGTCCATTTTATTCTCTCTCTCTCTCTGTCTCTCTCTTTCTGTGTGTGTGTGTCTCTCTCTCTTCTTTCTCTCTGGTCTCTCTCTCTCTGGTCTCTCTCTCTTTCTCTCTCTCTCTCTCTCTCTCTCTCTCTCTCTCTCTTCTCTCTCTTTCTCTCTATCCTATAGTGCTTTCTGGCTGCCAAGTTGCATTGTGAGTTTGATTGCAGCTTCCAGAGAGAGTGTTTGCATGGCTCCTCCCTGCATCGGGAATAGAAACACATGAATTATTGATTGGTGGGGATAATAGGAAAAGATATAACTATGTCATTTCCAGCTGTCCTACGTGGGGTTTAAGAGCCTCTGCTTTGGTAAATATCAGATGCAGATCTCAGTTTAGGAGCATCATAGTGTAATAGCACCAATCTGTGATACAATTCAGGAGAAAATGTGACATTATTTACAGTAATCTGCAACCCTTCAGAATAAATGATTTGTGATGGTTTCATGAGAAATTTGTGGCAGCTATTTTGAAGGTCAAAAGCCAAACTGGTTAATTATAAAAAGTAAACAAAAATCTAGACAAAAATCCCAAATAACCACTGTTATTACAAACTACTGCTAATACAATCATTTATACAACAATAATACAACAGTACTAACAATTATAATGCTACTACTACTACTACTACTACTACTAATAATAATAATAATAAGAAGAAGAAGAATCATCATCATCATCATCATCATAGTAGTAGTAGTAGTTATATTATTTATTCATTTTCTTATTCGCTCAATCTTTGCTTAATGCAGTGGCAGATTGGAATATTAATGGCAGAACTGCATAAGTGCTACTGTCTTTAACGTAATAATAATGATCATCAGTAATCATCATCATTATCATCATCATTCTCATCATCACCAGCAGGTTAATAATCATACTATGGATGATATATAATATTACAAAATTTAATTTGTTACAGAAACTGCAACTCAGAGAGGCAGGTACAACCATTTACAGTGCACTAATCCACTCATCATGGGACACTTCAGAAACACTAAATGTCTTTGAACTGAGAGAGGAAACTGGAAAATCTGGAGTAAACCCACATGGACATGGGGTGGACATGCAGACTCCAGAAAGAAAGGACCCTGTTGACTCTAACTGGGATTGAACCCAGGACCCTCTTGCTGTGAGGTGACAGTGCCACCGCCCAAGCCATTGTGTCACCCTGGAAACTGCTACTTTCTTTGAAAAAGCAAATGAGTTAAAATATTTTCATCAGGTTAACGTTAGGTTTGGGTCTAGCATATACTAGCTACACTAATCATTTTGTCAATGGACTGTTCACAATAGTGTGTGTGTGTGTGTGTGTGTGTGTGTGTGTGTGTGTGTGTGTGTGTTTTAAATAGCTTTTCCATAAAGCTATAAGAAGTCTCAAAGTAAATATCATGGGACTTATTGATTATGTATTTAATAAATTGTAAGCTGTGACTTCAAACTGAGTTTAAACGTGTTTACTAAACAAACAACACTGCGTATTCTATAATTATCCATCCAAATATTATGTTTTTATACCACAAATTTAAGAAAAGATAAAAGGCTAGCAAATGCAGCTAGAATAAGAACAAAGAGCGAACAAAAAAGAATTTGCACATCCATGGGGAATCATAAGTATAAAACAGGTAGTGTTTCTATCTGATCGGTAATGCCATCTCTGCCTCTCACAGCTCAATATCCTTCAACCTTGTGAGCTTTCATAACATGTTCAAATGAATCCATCTGATTTCCTTGTCTTCTCGCCTGCCTTTTCCTCCCCTCTGCGGGGGATCAATAAACGAAATGCTATGTTTAAACTGAATAAAATTTTCCATTTGTAGGGTTGGGCTTGCTCTCATCCCCCCACCGAATCACATCCTTTCCACATGCAGCCCCTCCTTTCCTACTTTTTATGTTACCAAAAGCATTTAGCCTGCTATATATACAATTAAACGGACCAGTAGTCTGTGCGTTTTCATTAGACTGGAACTGCCAGCATGAGGAGACATCTCACAAAATGACCACCGCTGTAATTGCATGGGGTTGTGTTTACATTAATTCATGTAATAGAGCTTGTGAGTCCAATTTCCACCTGTCACACTGTTGACTACTGAGCCAAAGACAGACCAGGCACACGTATACCACAAAAATACAATCACTGTCCGGAGTAGTTCCCCCATTGCGATTTCGTCTTCGCACATGATTAAGAAGCACTCATGCACATCCTTTATTGATTATGTCTGCTGCCAACAGGTGGGACAAATATGGCATAGATAACTAGGCAATCGTCAGGGGACTTGGGTGATAACTGGTCCTCTTAACCAAGGTAAAATAGGTGGCGTCTCCTGCATGAACACATGTATGCTGTTGCTTCATGTTGCCATAATGTGCGTGCCAGTTACAAATAAAACTCACTAGGAACAAGAGCTTTTTCACTGAGTTGCCAGTTGATCACATCCCCATACCACACTTTGTACCAATGAATATTTTGGTGAGCTTCTCTCATTCCACTGAAGCCCCTTTCACACTCAAAATCAATGTGCTATTAAGAACAGCAAGCTGAAAAGCAGCGGGTTGCTGGGATGGGATCTGCAGTGAAAGGCCTATTACACATGATGTGATGTATAGCAAATGCCCCATCAGTTTATTTCCGTGCACCACCTATCAAAAAATCTAAATGACAAATACCTAATAAAGCCTTTATGTCACCATCCTAACAACTAAGTAAGCAAGCATCCTGTTTTACCCGTTTGTCGTGATCTGGGTTGCAGAGGAAGGTCTGGAGCCTAACCTAGAATCCAGACGCTACACCCTGGACAGGACGCTGGTTCATCATGGCTTTCCCTATCCAGGATTTTCTGTGATATGAGAGCACCCCTGGCAGGAATCACATGATTTGATTGACCAGAAGTTGTTCACTCTTAGCAGTTTACTTATGCTATGTGTATTTCCCATTATGTTTCCACCAGGTAGCTTATATGCTGTGTATATAGTCACTGGACATTTTATTAGGTACACCTGTTTGTTTTGTCTGTTCAATATTCTCAGCATAATATTTCACAGAATGTAATGCCGTAAATAAATAGTGCTCATCTATATGTTGGATGAACGATACTGTGGTATGATACAGTGTTTGGTAACAAAAAAATGGACTTCCACCAATAGAAATAAATAATACAGACACCTTGTTCAACATTAAATTGTTGCATTTTAAAGAAACTCAAGTGAAAGCTGTGCTTCCCATGTCTTAAAACATCTTAAAACAGTTGCCTGTGCTTTCTGTTTTTGGGTCTGGAGCCCTAGACCAGGGCTGCCCCATAAAATAGATCATTTCTATATTTTATATCTATAGCAAACCTATACAAATAACCTGGCAAACACATAAATGATAACCTGACAACCATAAAACACAAACAAGCAGACAAGTTGTCCGCTTATGCTCTATTATTTTTTTATTTAGACATGCAAATTTACTAAGCATCAATTATCCTAATGGTAGAACAGAATGTTAGGCAATTACTATTTTTTACAGGGATGCATGCATTACATGTACATGTAGGTTACAACCTCTTAAATCTGATCTGTAGTTGGTCTTGTGGTGGTCTTTTTTCCTTAGACAACCTACAGTCAGTGCATCTTTACGGTAGGTGTATTTCAAAATAGCCAATAAGTCATAGGTACAAGGTACCTCAGAGTAAAATCCACTCAAATAAGCCTGTGATGTTGGATGTGACCTATCTAATATTTAGTATTCCCTCTAGAATGTTGTGACAGCTTTCCTATGAAACCACTGAAACATCTGTCACCTGCCATGACACATTTTTAAAAACCTGGAACTGTGTCTGAGCTGAGGCACAGCAGAAGTTACACGACTCTAGTCCAGCGAGAGCAAACGTTGGCCCTGCTAATGTGGAAACTAAGAAACTCCCTGGTTTGCTTTCTAATGATGAAAAGCAAACATCTCTACTGAGCTGACCTGACCTTGGCTGAGCTCTCTGATGAGATGTGTGGATAGAAGCCACAGATCTGCTCCTGCATCCCACAAATCACATTCGCACAAACACGAGCAACTGTGCACTGGCTCTGGAGACCTGTAATATCTCTATAAACTCACGTCCGCTGTGTTGACACGGCTTTGGGCAAACACAGGAGAGCCGACCTGGAATAGCAGATACCCTGGCTTTTTGCTAGCTGTGTTCGTTTAGCTGAGTCCCTAGAGCATGGCAGGTCCTTTTCTGTTTTCCTACCTCAGGCAATCAAACAGCAGCTTCCCGGCTAACCCTTGCCTTCACTCCTGGGCTTTCCCATTACAAAAACATTCACTTACAAGGTCCACACCGTGGTGCAATGCAAATATCCCAATGGTTGGCCAAGTCTGGGAAAAGGAGGAAGGATTGTGGGTAGCACCATTTCACATTTTGTTTTTCGGCATTTAGCAGACGCCCTTATCCAGAGCGACTTTCAACTTATACAGACTTACAATCCAAGCAATGGTGGGTTAAGGGCCTTGCTTAAGGGCCCACCTGTGGCAGCTTGGCAGAGGTCGGATTTGAACCCTGGACCATCAGGTCATGTTTTATCCATTCATTTACATCATTTAGCAGATGCCCTTATCCAGAGCGACTTACAATTAATACAGTCTTACAATTCAAGCAATTGTGGGTTAAGAGTCTTGCTCAGGGACCCAACTGTGCCAGAGGTGGGATTTAAACCATGGACCTTCTGGTTCATAGTCCAGTGCCTTAACCACAAGGCCACCACAGTCCCACATTCACGTCACCATGGTTGGATTAATAATGAATATATGGTTTAAAATAGCAATTAAAATAAAATAATTAAAATAAAATATTAACACAAGAAGTGTTTAGCAAGATCTTGTTCTGTCATCTCTGCACTGGTTACCAGTTAAATTTCGCATTGATTATAAAAGACTTCTTGTAACGTATAAAGCTCTACATGATCTGGTCCCACATTATCTGAGTGAAATCTTAGAATCTTACAATCCAGCTTGTCCACTTTGTTCACAGGGTGCAGGACTTCTTTCAGTATCTAGAATTTAAAAAGTCACTGCAGGGGGAAAAGCTTTCTCATACTTGGTCCCCCAGCTATGGAATAAACTTCCTACTTTAGTCAGAGATTCAGACATTCTCCAAATTTTGAAGTCTAGACTAAAAACATTCTTATTTACTCAAGCTTTTAGTTATATTTAGACTATGACACATGGCTCAGGTTGGTTCTTGCCTCTTGGCTGTGTTAACTTTTGGTTCCCTCCCTTTAGTTATGCTGCTATAGTAGTGCTGCCAGAGTTTTCATGCTGCACAAGGCTTCAGTAATGGATAATAGACTCTGTGTTCCTTACCCATCACTAACTACATTTTCGCTTTTCTCTCGGAGCTGATGTTCCGGTGCCAGTTCCAGAACCACGTGCTTGGATGTTCTTCCGGCTTGCCGTTGCTCTGCTGGTCTCCATCAACAGAACTCAGTCCCACCAGATCTCTCCCTCCATCGTTTGGACATTAGGACACGATGTGCCTTCAAGGACCTCCCACTGAGGACTCATTTTATAATCTATTTGTTTTATAATTTGGTTTATTTATTTTATTACTAATTAAAATGTTATTATTAATTTGTTATTGATTTAAATTATTTACCTAAATTTGCCATAATTCAATATATTTTTAAGTATTTATTTAATTTACATCTAGGCCACCCATGGCGGTCCCCTTGTTGAGTCTTGGTCCTCCCGAGCTTTCTTCCTACCACTTTAACGGAGTTTTTCCTTTCCACTGTAGCCCTAGGCTTGCTCAACTTAGGACTGGCCTTTTAGGATAATGTAATATTGTAAAGCTGCTTTGAGACAATGCTCCATTGTAAAAAGCACTATATAAATAAAATTGAATTGAATTGAATTATGCAATCATATTAGACAAGAATGATGAGCCATAAGCTATCCTTACAGACTTGGGATGGAGCATTCTAGGCCGTTCTGTTTCCTAACACACAAGTACCAGCTCACTACTGTCACAGGACAACAGTAAAAGACCTCCCAGCAGTTACTCCAATGGATACAGTCAGAGTTCTTCATTCCAATTTCAGAGACAAAACTGTCTCTCAAGAAGATCTCATCTTTCTACCTAAGTTCTAGAAAACCATGAAAAATGAATACAGACTTTACAAAATGCCTTTATCTGTTGAACAAATGTTACAAAAAAAGAAACTTGCAAGATGGCGATGTAGTGATGCATACAGAAGAAACATTGCCAAGGAGTCAGTGGAGACTTGGAAGAGACTTTATAGACTGTCACTGCCAAAATGAATTGGTTAGAAGAGCCAAAATGCTCCTTGGAGATAAATGACTAAATAGGAAAGGTGAACACATAAACAGACTTTCTCGAAAGCGTTCAGTTCAGAAGTTGCTAGATTATTACTAGGTGCTGCATGAAACAACTATCTACCATGTTGCAATTTCTGTCTTTAAGAAGGGTGTGGTTATTTTGCCAAATGAATTTGTGTTTATGCTGTAACTCTGTAAAAACACTAACCATTTGGTGGGAGTAAAAATGACCCCAAATCAGGGCATCAAAGGCTATTATTATATATACTTGGGCTTTTGTATTTGTTAAGTACCTTCAGTATATTGGTTGTGTAATAGGAACTGTTAGAGCCATATTTATGTTTTATATTTTGAATTTAAGTTAACTGTGTAAGTGTATAAGAAATACTATATTCATGTAGTAATATAGGAATTTAAGTTTAATGTAGAGTTTACCTAAATACTGTGGTGCATTTTCATTGGCTGCTGAGTTAATATAAGCCAATTGACGCATGAAGAACTCGGTAGAAGCCGTGAACTTTAGGAGCATCACAGTCTTTTGACCGACAAAACTGAGAAAATTATTTAGAAAGTTAGGATTCATCTTCGTTTGTATTTACAACAAATTTCAGTAAAGAAATAGTCAACACTCAAGCTTGGATTCAAACTTTATTTCTGTTTCGTGTCGCGTCGGAAAGAACTTCGAAGTTCAAGGCTAGTGAGTCACCGGCTCATACATCAAGTCAAAAGACTTGCCCCGGGAAGCTGGAGGCTGCCAGCTCAGTAAGAAGACAGAACCGATTGAACTCGCTTTCATTAAAAGAAACACCTCAACCATACTGCAGGCTGAAGCGAACTTACCCTGGATCAGGTCTGATATATTTCTCCTCATTTCGTTAGCCTGCTATGTTAAGTAGCCCGCTAGTTAGCGTGTTAAGCCATAATTGTGGAAAACGTCAGTAAATGACCAAAGGATTTCCAGCTCAGAAAGTCATTCGTGTTCATGCCAAACGGTCTTACACACGCAGCAACTCTTTTCACAAGTGTCTGTGAATGTATTAGAAGAGTTTAGAAGACGAAGATAACTGTCACGGTTATTGTGTAAAGATTTACGAGTGAAACATGATGGCCGAAACAAACGCTAATGCGCCTAGTCATCAGAAGAGGGCTCCAAAGCTCACGGAAAGGGCAGTGGTGGAAAAAATAAAGAGACTAAAAGAACAGAGAAAGGGAAAGTTGGCACAGCTAACAAAACTACGAAATGAGATCGAAACATTGAAACAAGATGACAGCAACGTTGAAGACTTAAAATGGGACATTCTGCCTAAGCTAGAAAAATGTTTTGGAGTGTATATACGTCATAACGAAGACTTATGTGAACTTATGAGTGAAGATGAACAAAATACTGATCAGGAGACGTTTCAAACCAGATATGAAGAATTAAAGTCGTTCATAAACGAACTTAATAAATGGATTGAACATGTAAAACCTTCGCAAGAGGAGGAAGATATCGTTAGACCACAGGATAGTGTTTCCGTGGCTCACTCAATGTTGAGTCATGCATCTTATCGATCTAATACCAGCTCAGCGCGTTTGAAACTCAAAGCAGAACATGAAGCACTGCTAGCAAAGGCAGCAGCTATCGAAAAGAGAAAGGAGCTTGAGCAAGAAGAATTGCGCTTGAGAGAAAGAAAGGAGCAGTTGCAGGTTGAAACTGACCTTGCCGCTTCATATGCCAAACTAAAGGTTTATGAGGATTATGAAGACACTTATGGGTTTACGGATGATTTTCCAAACCCAGTAACGAAACCTAAAGGAGAACATAGGTATGTTACTGAACCCAAAGAGTCCGTTAGTTATGACTATGAACACATAGGAGCTGCAAAGCTAATGCATGATGTCAAGCCAAAATCAGCTGCACCAGTTATTTCTTCACAAAGAGGACAATCTTCAGGAAAGCAAATGTCTGATAACGTTCAACATGCTAATTTCGCTGATGACCTGTGTCGAGTACTACAACGTCAAAATCAGGTGACTGAAATGCTCATCAAGCAACAGAGTCTGACTCAACTGCCTCACAGAGACATACCAGTATTTACAGGAGATCCCCTGACATACAGGTCTTTCATAAGAGCTTTCGAGCACGCTATTGACAGCAAGACGGACAGCCAGCAGGATCGTTTGTATTACCTTGAACAGTTTACTAGTGGGGAACCACTTGAACTCATTCGCAGTTGTGAGCACATGAGACCAGACAAGGCTTACAGAGAAGCCAGAGCATTACTCGACCGTCATTATGGAGATGAACTGACAATAGCCAATGCTTACATCAAGAAAGCAATGGACTGGCCGCAGATAAAGCCAGAGGACAGGAAAGGACTAAAAAACTTTGCCTTGTTCCTGATTGGATGTGGTAACACATTAAGTGATGTGGACTACATGGACGAGATGAACAATCCTACCACTATGAAGAGCATTTTGTCCAAGCTTCCATTTAAGCTGAAGGAGAAATGGAGGGGTCATGCCTACGACATTTATGAGAGAACGAAGAGACGAGTTAGATTTCCCGATTTAGTGGACTTTGTGTATTATCAAGCCAAAGTTGGCAACGACCCACTGTTTGGTGATATCCTGGAGGTCACCGCAGGTAAACAGGTAGATACAAAGAGGTTCAACTCACGAAAGGGTGAATCAAAACGAAGCAGTTTTGCTGTAAATATGACTGCTACTGACAAGAGCGCCACAAAAGGTATAGCCGAGAAGAAAGCAGTTAAGTTATCCAATGCTTTCCAAAGTCCCTGTTTGTTCTGCAAGAAGAATCATGCACTCAGCATGTGTAATAAGATCAAAGATAAACCCCTGAAGGAGAGAATCGATTTCTTAAAGTCACAAGGGCTTTGTTTTAGCTGCCTTACGGCAGGTCACCTGTCTAAAGATTGTAAAAAAAAGAGCTTGTGTCCAGATTGTTCCTTTAAGCATCCTGCTATCCTGCATGTTGTGAAGGAAAATCCCACACCAGAAATGAACAGTGCAGATGACAGCTCATCAAGCACAGCTGAAGAAATTAACGCTCTTGTGTCAGCAGGATGTGGAAGAGGTGACCAAACTGGGGCCGGGAACAATGCGTGTATTCTTCCCATCGTACCTGTGAAGATAAGACACAAGCGGGGTTCAGGTGTAATCAAAACATATGCGTTCCTGGATCAAGGAAGCACCGCAACTTTCTGTACTGAGGACTTGGCAAGAAAGCTGAACATACAAGGAAGAAAGACGGAGTATGTTCTTCACACCATGTCACAGGAACAGAAAGTGAGCAGCTATGTCCTAACAGATCTGGAGGTATGTGGCTTAGATGGACAAGACTATATCAAGCTGCCCAACGTGTATACGCACCCAGACATACCTGCAAAGAGAATCAACATACCAAAGAGGAAAGATTTAGAGAAGTGGTCTTACCTAAACCGAGTCCATCTTCCGAAACTAGAATCAGAGATTGGCCTTCTCGTTGGTTCCAATGCTTACAAGGCTATGGAGCCATGGGAGATCATTAACAGCCGAAACGAAGGACCCTACGCCGTGAGGACTGTTCTCGGGTGGGTAGTCAATGGACCCGTTAGCAGATACCAAGAGAATGAACTTGATGATGCTGAGAGACAGAGTTTTTTAGTAAATCGCATCTCCGTTCTGAGCATAGAAGACATGTTGATGAGACACTATGACGCTGATTTCCCAGAACGTCGGTGTGAGGACAAGCAAGAGCCATCACAACATGACAAGCAGTTTATGCACACTGTGACGGCGTCAGCACATATGACTGATGGTCATTACACCATCAAGCTACCTCTTAAGAAAGACTCTGTGAAGATGCCATGCAACCGTGGTATAGCTGAGCAACGGCTCAACTCCTTGAAGCGGAAGTTCAACAGAAGTCCTGACTTCTTTCAAGAATACAGCAGCTTCATGAATAACATCCTGGAGAAAGGCTACGCCACCAGAGTTCCAGATGAGCAGCTGAGTCGCAGTGATGGAAGAGTATGGTTCATCCCACACCACGGGGTGTACCACCCAAAAAAGAAAAAGTTGAGGGTCGTGTTCGATTGCGCAGCAACATATCAAGGAGTGTCGCTGAACGACAGATTGCTACAAGGGCCGAACCTTACAAACACGCTAATCGGAGTGCTGCTGAGGTTCAGGCAGGAGCCTGTCGCACTTATGGCGGACATCGAGTCCATGTTTCACCAAGTGCGGGTTCCGGATGAAGACGCCGATCTGTTGCGCTTCCTTTGGTGGCCAGGAGGCAATCTGAATGAACCTGTGGAAGAGTACCGGATGCGCGTGCACCTGTTCGGAGCCACGTCATCCCCCAGTTGCGCTTCGTATGCGCTAAGGAGAACGGCACAAGATGCGGCTGCAACTACTTCACCAGAAGCCACAGAGACAGTCCTTAACAACTTCTATGTCGACGACTGTTTAAAGTCAGTTGTCACCGAAGATGAAGCCCGGCATCTCGTGAAGGAACTGACGGAGTTGTGCGCCAGTGGCGGGTTTCACTTAACCAAGTGGGTGAGCAACAGTAAGTCCTTGCTGCGCTTCATCCCTAGCGACGAAAGAGCAGATGAAGTTAAAGATCTGGATTTGCAACAGGACAAACTACCAGTAGAACGAGCATTAGGCATGCAGTGGTGCACAAGTTCGGATAGCTTCAAGTTCAAGGTTCAATTACCCGACAAGCCAGCCACAAGAAGAGGCATCCTTTCAATCGTTAGTTCAGTGTATGACCCAATGGGTTTCTTGGCGCCACTACTCCTTCCCGTCAAGCTCATCCTGAGAAACCTTTGCAAAGAGAAAACAGGTTGGGATGATGAAATCTCAGAGAAGCCACAACGAACATGGAAGAAGTGGCTAGCAGGCCTTGACAAGCTGTCAGAACTCAGTATGACTAGATGTTTCAAGTCCAGTTCATTCGGACCCACCAAGGTTGCACAAATCCACCATTTTTCGGACGCAAGTCAAGATGGATATGGGGTTGTGTCATACCTCCTGTTGACAAATGAGCAGGAAGGGAAACACGTTTGCTTCTTGATGGGAAAGTCCCGAGTCGCTCCGCTCAAGCAGGTTACGATCCCAAGGATGGAGTTGACAGCTGCAATGGTCTCAGTCAAGGTTGACCAGATGCTGAAAGAAGAACTTCAAATTCCTTTAACACATTCCATCTTCTGGACAGATAGTACAACTGTATTAAGGTACATTGAAAATGATGCTCTTCGTTTCAAGACGTTTGTGGCTAACCGCGTCTCTTTCATTAGAGAAGCCACAACAAGAGCTCAGTGGAAGTACGTCAACACCTCCCAGAACCCAGCGGATCAAGCTTCAAGAGGTTTAAAGATTGAGAGCTTCATGTCAAGCGACAACTGGTTTCAAGGGCCTAGCTTCCTGAGCGAGCCAGACGACTGGCCAGAGCAACCTGAACAGTCCACTTATTTGTCAGAAAATGATGAAGAGGTGAAAACATCGGCTGCTGTATCATGCACAGATCCAATAGTCGACAACATAGATCCTGTGAACCAACTTGTGGAGCATTACTCCAGCTGGTATAGACTAAAAAAGGCAACTGCTTGGATTTTACGCTTAAGAGACATGCTGCAGTTCCTGAGTGAGAAAAGAAAAGACTTGGAGAAAGCCGTGAAAGAATCTGAACATAACACCGAGAAACACAAACCGACGGTTGAAGAACAAATAAACACCCGTAATAAGAACTCGAAAAGGAGAATGCTCACAGTTGAAGAGTTATCCAGGGCAGAAATGGAGCTGATCAAACACAGCCAAAGACAGGCCTATGCTGAAGAAATAAAAATCCTGCAGCAAGGAAACAAAAATGTGAAAGGAAGCAGCCCAATTTTCAAATTGGACCCATACCTGCAAGATGGCGTTTTGAGAGTAGGGGGCCGTCTGAACAGATCAGCGATGCCTGAGGAGGCCAAGCATCCCGCTCTTCTGTCGAAACAACACAGGGTAGCCTACCTTATTCTTCAGCATATCCATTTAGAAACTGGATGCGGCGGCAGAAATATTGTCCTGGCAAGACTAAGACAACGGTATTGGATACCTAGAGCCAATGCAGCAGCAAGAACTGTCATCACAGAGTGCAACCTCTGCAGAAGACTGCATGCAAAGGCTGGGGAACAGAAAATGGCAGACTTGCCACAAGACCGACTGCTACCTGACAAACCGCCTTTTACCAACACAGGCATGGATTACTTTGGTCCTTTTGAGATAAAAAGAGGACGAGCCAAGGTCAAGCGCTACGGAGTGCTCTTCACATGTTTGGTAGTCAGAGCAGTGCATATAGAAGTTGCGTATTCCCTCGATACGGACTCGTGTATTAACGCTCTACGTCGGTTCCAAGCCAGACGAGGCCAAGTGTCAATCATTCGTTCCGACAACGGAACTAATATGGTCGGCGCCGAGAGAGAGTTAAGACAAGCCTTGAAAGAACTGGACCAGACCCGTATCAACGACGCTATGATGCAGAAGGGAGTGCAGTGGCTATTCAATCCACCTGCTGCATCTCATCACGGCGGCATTTGGGAGCGTCAAATTCGTACCGTGAGAAAGATCTTGCGTTCTGTTGTGAAACAACAATCGCTAGACGAGGAAGGACTACAGACCTTTCTGTGCGAAGTCGAGAGCATCATCAATGGGAGACCAATTACCACCAATACAGATGACCCCAATGACCTCGAGCCGTTGACCCCAAATCATCTACTCTTGTTGAAGACACAGCCAAGCATACCACCCGGTGTGTTTGTTAAAGATAATGTCTATGCGCGGCGGCGCTGGAGACAAATCCAGTATATGACGGATTTATTCTGGAGGAGGTGGACTCAGGAGTATCTGCCACTTCTGCAAGAGCGGCAAAAATGGCTTGGTTTGAAGAGAAGCTTCAAGGTTGGAGATGTTGTCCTCGTTGCTGATCCATCCCTGGCCAGGAATTGCTGGATGCTGGGCAGAATCACCAAAGTCATGCCAGACTCCAGAGGGGTCGTCCGAAGTGCTGAAGTCCGGACAAAGACCAGCACCATCCAAAGACCAATAACCAAACTTTGTTTGTTGCAGGGAGAAGAAGAAAGAAAGACTTAACTGAATAGACATTTCTTACCTGTATATTAAGATAACACCCAAACCTTTACAAGAGACGAGAAGGTTAATGATAAGTTAGTAGTATAAGATACGTAGTAGACGAATGATAAATGGCTCTGAGTTTAAGTTTAAGTTGATAATTGATATGTTATGGCCTAGTCAATTAGGGGCCGGGATATGTTAGAGCCATATTTATGTTTTATATTTTGAATTTAAGTTAACTGTGTAAGTGTATAAGAAATACTATATTCATGT